>JABCJY010000821.1:0-53624 GCA_013184415.1 Fusarium concolor
ATATATATATTTTAAAAAAAGCGCATATTGACATTCATCTCAGGCTCAGGTCTTCTATATATACTGCTCTCTGTTCCAGCACTCTAACCACTAGATCATACCATTGAATCCCGCCGTTGTTAGTAGCAGTGTCTCGGACTTAATAAGGCAGGGCATGATGTTTCCTTCATGGGCGTTGCAGATGTATTAACTTGATCCTTCAAGTTTAAAAAGAAAGAAATACAGAAACAATAGGCTACCACTTTCAAGAACCTCACTCCCTTACAGAAAGATCTCTAAAAATAATAAAAAAGGTCTCAAAATATAAAAAAAGAACACCTCTTTCAGATATCTCAAGATGTAAAAAAAGGAAACCCTCGTCAGGCGAGAACAATGAGGCTCGATGTATCGCTACAGAGACAACCCAGATATCTACAAGCGTGAGTCGTTAGGAGATGGCCAACCGGTTATACCGCTCGACCACCCTGTTGAAAGCTATTTGAGTATCTACAACTGATATAGCTATGTCAGGGAGTGTGTGAGTTGCGAGTGTTGCCGGCTGGTGACGGCTGATAGCTGTCAGGGTGATGGATGGAGATTTGGGTAAGGGTAACCTGTGTTGCTTCGGGGCCTGGGCCTAAGGATCAGAGAGAAAATGGTCTTTGAGTGTTAGTAAGAAGATTTAGTGCAGGAATGGAATGTCTTTGCTCTGCTCTGAGGGAGTTGTTACCCCTATTCTCCACACACAGCGACAAGATAATTATTCTCAACAAGACAAAGACAGCCTTCGGATAGAACACTACTATGTAGAGCAGGCATTATTATATAATAATTCTTAGAGCCTTAGATAAAGATGCCTGCAAAAACTTGGCAGTTCTTGGATAAGGTATTTGAGATATGTATACGCATGCATGGAACTGCAACACCACAACTTAAGTCACTAACGTATTTGGTCCGACTGATCTCAGACCCTAATATGAACACATAAATCCTCACACAGGGGCCAACTGGACAAGCTCAGCCAAGGTTCTCAAGAGAGTCGCACACAGGTACAGATCGACGGCAAATCCACCAGACACAATTCTCAGGGACCCATAATGAACTGAACCCCAACGGTCGTCTGAAGCCGAACAAAACCACGATAATCATCGCTTAGCAATTAGTCAGTCACCTATGTTAGCTAACTACCGGGCAAAACTATAGCATCCCATACAAGGCTCCATTGCAATGCTCCCCCGATACCAACGATACCAAATCGTACATATAAAATCGCGTCTCCAAAAGCTCTTAATGATTGACATTTTTGGTGACAGTCTGCAAGTAATCCAGCAAAAAGGTTCGCTCAGCTGGTGAAATGGGCGTCTGGCTACCACGACGAGAAGGCGGGCCGGCAGGCTCCTCTGCTCCCAAGGCCAAAGAAGCAATACGAGACCTAGGCGTTCCAGCAATGGCCTCCTTGCCCTTGGCAGCCTCCAGGCTAGCAGGGGATGGCTGCTTGCCAAACAATGAGAGGAGCTCTCTCTTCTGGGCTGGGCCAGATTCGCGACGTCGGTTCACAGCAGGGAAGGCTTGTGCGATGCTGGGACTGACGCCAACAGTTGCAGGTTGCAAGTAGCTAGACAACCCACTTGGCGAAGCGAAAGTAGTTTGAGGAGATGCGGAAGCTCCGCCCATGTTAAGAAATTGTTCGGTTTGTCCTCGTTGAAGAATTCGGATAGGTTGAGTGGGCTGCGTGGCCGCTGATGCATGTGCCTGAGTACCATATTGAGAATAGTCTGCTCTTCCTTGAGATCCGGGTGTACCAGACTGAGCAGGTCGTGGTTGCATTGATAAGCCTTCCATTGATGGAATCGGATTGGGGCCTGCATTGGTCTGCGACGAAGCCTGGGCCCTCACGTTGTCTCCACCAACCGAACGCAGGAGTTCACTCATCATACTGCCTGGAGCAGGCTGTCCAGCGGCTTGGGGAGCTTGGGCAGGAGGTTGATTCTGGTCGTCTTTACGGAACATACCCAGGAGAGCGGAACGGTGATTGTCAGCAGGCGGCCCGACCTTTGAGCCTGGTAGTTCTTTGGGGCTTGACCCAGAGCGATCTTGACCTCCCACGACACCAGCGGCGTGAGGAGGGACCTGGGGGGGGATTTGCTGTGGTTGGGGTCCAGCTAGGGTGCCGTACATGGGACCTTGGTTTTGTGCTGGGAAGCCAGGGGGGAAAGGAACTTGTTGAGGCTTCTGCTGTGCCTGGGAGGCGGCATTACCGCCTTTGAAGGCATTTAGGAGAGCCATTGACTGGCCATTCAGCGGCTGTTGCCTTGGCTGTCCAGGTAGAACAGGAGCTTGTGGTGGCATCTGGCCGGGGTGGCCATATTGCGCTTGCTGCTGGTTGGCAAATTGGCCCGATGCAGTGTTATAATTAGGTTGGTTGACGTCCTGGAATACACTCCTGTTAAAGACGGCTCTCTCCACTTGGGGAGGCAGTGGCTGAGGATGCACCAGAGGAGCTTGGTTGCTCTTATACTGGCCCTCCTGTATAGAGTATGGCGCGTTGTATGCCTGGGGATTCACGGACTGTTGTCCAGGAACCATATTCCAGTGAGCAGCTTGATTGGGCGCGTATGGAAATGTTGGCGGTGGCTGTTGAGTACTTGTAGAAGGCATCTGGTGGTGATTATGGTGGTGAGGTGTCTGTGGCTGAGATGCGTTGGTAACCGTGTGATCAAGAGGAGTATGAGGATAGTGAGCCCCAGGTTGAGGTATGGCACCTGAAGGGCCGTCCTTTGCCTGGAGGATAGATAGCAGCGCGCTGCCCTTGTCCTGTTGAACAGGTGCAGGGGCGGGGGCGCCTTGCAGTCCTTGAGTTGGAGGTTGCACCTTCAGTAGACGTTGCAACTCCTGCGTGGCGCCTGCGAGCGTCTCTATCGCTGGACCTTGATCCGTAGTTTCGGCGCCAGTATCGTTCCATGCTTCATCCTCGTATTGAACTTCGCTGATAGGCCCATAGCCTTGTGAGCTGTTGGCTGCTTTCCGTGCTTCGATCTTCTTCTGTGCAGTGACCCATTTCTTCAAAGGGACCAAAAACGGGGCCACCATATAAAACTTGTTCGCATTAGGGACGGCATTCGCATCGTTAACTTGGCCGTTCTTGCGGCGGAAAGCTGGTAGCTCGGAAAGCTTGTACCATTGGATTTTGCTGATTTCTTTCCTTGTTTTCGGTTCGAATACTGTGTCCATTGGGACATCTCGAAAGACGTAAAGCCTCATATGCTGTTCGCGCATCGAGATCTCAATGTACTTTGGTTTATGTTCGGTGGGTACCAGGCCGGCAGCTCGAAGGTCCAAGCCGGTCTCTTCGTATACCTCACGAACGGCGCAATCCAGGTCATCTTCGTCCTTGTTGATCTTTCCTCGCGGGAAACTCCAGTTGGCTCCCTTCTTCCATCCCTTGACCAGGACTGTCGAGTCCATAGCCTCGTTGAGCATGATAGCACCTCGCACAGGAACTCGAGTCTTGTACTCCAAAAACTCCTCAAAGGCTTTTGTGTGGTTTTCGACGGAAAAGCTGGCCAATAAGGGACAGTGTTGGAAGATTCGGAGACAGAAAGTTCGCAGTGTCATGGACGGTAGGGTCGGGTCAAGTGGCCGAATAAAATCTTCATAAAACCACTGAGCTTCTTCGACCTGGAAGCATATTCGAGCGACGGAGGAGAGATCCTCCTGGGGAAGGTTGATGATGAAGCGGACGCAGAGGTCGTCCAGCCCTAGGTCGGTTGTGTTAGTCCTTGCTCGCAATCGCGGAGCACCCACCAACACATACAATCCTCTAATTGCATTTGTGTTCCAGACATGATGATGGAATCGTTCGGCTCATGCTATGGTGAAGATATAATAATTTCGGTCGGTGGTTTCTCTTGTGTTTGTTTACTCTTTTTCAAGACTTGGCGAGACGATAATGCGAACGTAGCTGCGAGGGCAAGCTGACCATGATTGAAGTGCGACAGCCAAGATGACGCAAAAAGGCGACTGCGACAAGCGAAAAGACGCGAGCGGTGGTCGATGGCAAGTCAGTCACTAGATGGAGTGAATCAGAAGTTGCGGCGTCTGCAGTGAATATGATTCAGAGTAAAATGCAACGTCTCTTTAGGGCTACGCGGGGTCGAGGCGGCAGTGCAAAAGGCCGAGATGGTCGATTTTTTATTTGATTTGATTTGCTGTTGTTGTTGGCAAGTTTGGTTTGGCAGCATTGGATCGCAATCAGACCAGCGAGGTCAAAGACCCATTCCCATTCGCACCTAGGTACCTTACCTTTAGCTTGAGGCGCCCGCTTCCAGATGCTTCAGGTTGTGAGCTGGAGCTAGAGGTGCTGAACCACAATTACGATCACTTGCCACAGATTAGCTCAGTCGATTGTGGCGGTGCAGTGATTACCCCTGTGCTTTTATGATCATCAAATCCCATTTTGTCCAAACCGGTTCCCTCCCGCCCACGGTTGCATGTTTCAAAGTAGGTAAAATTGCCACTGAAAGATATGCCAGCACATGCGCATGATCGGCATTGCAGCAGCGGTTTAACCGGTTTTGTTGAGCTAAAGTCAACGCATTAGTTAATGCTTCCAGACCGCGCTTGTTACTCTCTGTAGCTCTAGAAGTTTGGGTGGCCGCCAATATTACATCATCGGTCACAGCGTCGACTGGGCTCCCTCGCCATGACATGGTCATCATAATACTTGAAAAACAGGTAATCGACCAGTCGCACAGTATTTCGCTGCAAGCATAGAGGAATACCCTTTCCACCTTTCATATAAAGGTTCCTTCGCATTGTCTTGGCTTGCCCAATCTTTGTCTCGGAATTTCGAGCGTGACATACATGCATTCATTCTTGCTAGTGGAGTGACTTAACTCTGATCATACTCCCGCCTCTGCCAAGCTCGACACTTCAGCGATATTAAGAGGACCTGCCATCTCATCTCACCTTAGGCCATACAGCTACATCTTTCAAGCGAAGTGTTACTCTCGCAGTAAACCATGACATCGTTTGTCGCAAAACTCGTCACCAAGAAGATCTTGGGGGAGACGGTCGCAAATAAGTTTGGAACTGAGGTATGAAAGCATGAACTTACTATTTCGCTGGGAATAGTCGCACTAACGTGCCATTCACAGGACCCTTACTTTGAGCATGTCCCTGCCACTCGCCTAGATGGAACGCCTACTGGCAAAGTTAAGAAGCGAAAGAAGGCTCTTCCCCCAGGCATTTCCGAGCACGATGGCAAAGTTTTAACCAAGGTCAAGCGCCGAGCTTATCGTCTAGACCTAGCTCTATTCAGTTGCTGTGGTATCCGTTTCGGCTGGGGCAGCATTCTGGGATTAATCCCCGCGTAAGTTTGATCTCTCAACCCCAGTTTGGCTCTTTGATCAAGGTTAACATGGGTTTCATAGCATTGGTGACGTTTTGGATATGTTGCTTGCCCTTCTAGTTATGAAGACCTGCATGAAAGTCGATGGTGGACTCCCGACTTCCGTCAAGTCCAGAATGATGTTCAACATCATAATTGACTTTGTTATTGGCATTGTCCCCTTTGCTGGTGATATTGCCGATGCGGCATTCAAGGCCAATACTCGCAATGCTGCCATTCTCGAGGAGTACTTGCGAGAAGAAGGACGCAAGAACTTGAAGAAGAGTGGGCAGCCGCTACCAGCCATTGACCCCAGCGATCCCGATCAATTTGATCGACTTCAAGCTCAAGATCCTCCCGAGTATGCGTCAAACCCACCATCGCGAAATCCATCCATGTCGGAGCGCCGTCGTCATAGTCGCAGCCGCAGCCGAAGCCGAAGCCGAGATCGTCGTCGTGATGATCGGCCCATCGAGCCGGAGCCGGCGCGAGTCCGTGAGAGCCGTGGCTGGTTTGGCCGCAGCAGAGCTCAACCGCATGATATTGAGACAGGCGAAGTTGAGCGAGGGTCTCGAAGCCACAGATCGCAGCGAAGAGATCGAGACAGAGACCGACGCTAAAGTCGGCAACTCGGATTTACTTACAGGCACGCATGGCAAAGGAAAGGGACCAGGCTGACAGAAGGGCGGGCCCTTGTGAGTCAGGATTATTCATGACGGTGTGAGGATAGGTGGTAATACTTCCATGATCGGAGCATGGAAACATACTTCATTGATTATCGTTGTCTTATGAATGATGTTCAGTATGGACTGAGGCAGCCGCCAAAAGTCCTTGCCAGAAGATCTGCTATATAAGCAGAGATTCTTATCAGTAACCTAAGGGTACATAGACCTTTAGCGAGATTAGTGAAAGCTCCCTATACTCATTCTATAGTTATAGAAGCTATAGGGGTAGTTAATTTAAGCTAGCTAGGCTAACCCTTCTATAATTATAGACTTCTTAGTGATTAAAAGATAAGAAGAAGTACTTATTGTATCTTAATAAAGGTGGGTCATTGACCAGGGTCTTCTTGGGCAAGGACTTTGGTGGCAGCCTCTGGATACCTTACGAAGCTACGGATATGAGGCGTCATGACCATGGCTAGTTCATTAAATGAATGCAGATGAGTGGGGCCAGGATCGTCGAATTAAATTAGAGATCAAGATCTGATAACTTTCCTTGGCGTTTTCATCGACCAAGCAACTGATGACGGTGGAACTGTGAAAGGGATGAGAATGCTCTCAAAGGCTCCGATCTAGGAATCTAAGATGTTTCGATTTGAAAGACGTCCCATTTTAGCCTAATCCAAGCTGGTCAATGGCTGATTCCGAGTCTAGCTACACCTTTAGGCACCGCATATGTGGAAGTAGGGAGTAGGAGGCGTGTCAGCCCAGGCCCATCACGTCAGATTCAGGGCCCAAGCCGGAACGCGGTGTAGCCCCAGGAACGCATTTCTCACCCTGGGAGTGAGAAAGAGATACACGGAAAGTTCTCAATACATCGGTAGGTAGGTAGTGAATGATCGCTACAGCAGCTAAATAAAAGGCTTAATAAATAAACATCAATGTTATATCAATTTGATCTCAATTGCACAGTAGAAACTCATCATGACTCCCACCGCCAGATTGCCCCCTCATGAGCTCGGTCCCGCCTCGCACCACTATCATGCCCTGGCTGCAGACCATTTCGCTCATGCATTGGCCCAACGACGTGAACAAGGGACTGACAGAATGTGCTGATTGATAAACCACGACCATGACGTTAATCCTGACAAAGTCTGAATCATCACTCCCTGCAATGAAGCAGGTACAGTCTCTGCAGTGGAGCAACAGACAGAAACACGAAGGAATAGCTCTTGAACTATACCAAAGACGAACGTGAATCCGCCAGGAACGCGTCTCTACGCGTCTCACTTGCTTGATTGATACTGGTGGCTGGAAATTCTGATGGTACCAGCTCCAGCACTAGCGTCTTGGATGCTGCCAGTAGCAGTCCGAATGGCGCCGAAACGCCCCTGCGTTCACCCAGTGACGCGCAGTGACACCCCTGACGCCCTGAAAGTAAAGTGGCCCGCTATTTATTGCCATTGCCCATCGCGACCTGACGCGCTTTAGCTCCACGTGACAGCGCATCAAGACTTATACAAAAGCCCATCGCCTTCATCCCATTCTTTACTTTGGACCAGACCATCACCACCGCGACCACAATCCCTCAATTCAAAGAGCTCCACGCATATACAAAGCTTTTGTCTTGTTTCTGTATTGTTCTGATCAACTTGGTTCTACTGCTTTCCTTCAGACACACACATATACAGCACAATGGCTGCCCAAATCACTCCTTCGAAGCAGGTATGTGACGTCGTCCACAGGTGCAACTTTCCAGCTCAATTCATTGCTAACACGTCTATTCAACAGGCTGCTTCCGCCATTGAGAACTTCAACATGGAGTCTCCCGTTAAGAAGCTCGACTTCGGTGCCGCCAACAAGGAGAACGAGCCTATGAGTAAGACTCTCGATACCACCACCGATATCAAGTCCAAGATTGCCGAGGAGCCCAAGAAGGAAGAGTCCAAGTCCGTTGCTCCTGGCCTCAAGGCTGAGGAGGCCGATGAGCCCCTCCTCCAGGAGAACCCCCAGCGATTCGTTCTTTTCCCCATCAAGTACCATGAGGTATGTGACGCGTTTTGACGCGTAAAGTGGTCACCCCACACGCGACCCATACTAACAGAGAATGATAGATCTGGCAAATGTACAAGAAGGCTGAGGCTTCCTTCTGGACTGCCGAGGAGATTGATCTCTCCAAGGATCTCCACGACTGGAACAACCGCCTGACTGCCGACGAGCAATTCTTCGTCTCTCACATCCTTGCCTTCTTCGCTGCCTCTGATGGTATTGTCAACGAGAACCTCGTTGAGCGATTTAGTGGCGAGGTCCAGATCCCTGAGGCTCGATGCTTCTACGGTTTCCAGATCATGATGGAGAACATCCACTCTGAGACCTACTCCCTGCTCATTGACACCTACATCAAGGAGCCTTCCCAGCGAACCTATCTCTTCAACGCCATTGAGACCATTCCTTGTATCCGAAAGAAGGCTGACTGGGCCATCCGATGGATCCAGGACAAGGACTCTTCCTTTGCTCAGCGTCTAGTCGCCTTCGCTGCTGTTGAGGGTATCTTCTTCAGCGGTGCCTTTGCCTCCATCTTCTGGCTCAAGAAGCGTGGTCTCATGCCCGGTCTGACCTTCTCCAACGAGCTCATCTCTCGTGATGAGGGTCTTCACACCGACTTTGCTTGCCTTCTCCACTCTCACCTCAAGGGTCGCGCCAGCAAGCAGATGATTCAGGACATCATCACTGATGCTGTCACCATCGAGCAGGAGTTCCTTACTGAGGCTCTCCCCTGTGCCCTCCTTGGCATGAACTCTGACCTCATGAAGCAGTACATTGAGTTCGTCGCTGACCGTCTGCTTGTCGCTCTCGGTAACGAGAAGGTCTACAAGGCCACCAATCCTTTCGACTTCATGGAGAATATCTCCCTGGGTGGCAAGACCAACTTCTTCGAGAAGCGTGTTGGTGACTACCAGAAGGCCGGTGTCCTCCACAGCGCCGCTAAGAAGGCCGAGGAGGACGAGTCCCCCAAGGGTGAGAACGGTGGTGACTTCACCTTTGACGAGGACTTCTAAACGCCCTGTCTCGTCGTTTCTCTTTTCCTTTGACCTGGGCAGTTGCTCGTTGGCACGCGCACATGTGAACATATACCCTGTTTTATTTTCTTGTTTGTACATTTGAGATGAGCCTCGAGGCAGCGATGCTTGGCTAATACTACGGTTGGCAAGGTCGCGATCATTCTTGGGATCCGGAAGCTGGATTTGCACGGACCGACACGGCGTTGGGGAATTTGTACTCTGGGTGGATGAAAATAGCTTTGACGGCTTAATCGTATTTATGGATGACGATATTACTATAGCACTCTCCTAGATAGAGGTGAATTGATTAGATTAGTATACCACGAGGTTCATATGACTTGTCACCCCTCCAATCTTTCATTCTCGATTGTTGGCGCTATTTTCCTGATCTCTTATCACAAGCGTTCACACAAACTCCTGCATCGATAGGTTAAGCTGTGATGAATAATTGACTCTGGGGGTTCGCTTGTAACAGCATATTCACTAGTATTTCTAAAGGCCAGTATCCCACGTTTCTCAATGGTGCGTCCTTCCGTCGTAGCATTTGCTCCAAGCTTGTCGTAATCACTTCCCTCAAATCACAGATAGTACTCGTAAAATCATTCTCCCAAAGAATCTCTCTATTTCTTGCCTTTCTTCTTCTTCTTTCCACCACCCCCTTGCGCCGCTTGTGGTGTTGGTGTAGGAGCCTGGGACTCCTCTGCAGGTGTCGCACCCTCTGCATCCGCCATCGTCACCTCAGGCACATCCGGCACAGCAGCCATACTCCTCCCCAATCGCCCCAGCGAAGCATGCACGAGACGAGTTACCTCCTGGGCCTTGGTGGTGCGGTACTTGATGGTAGCGCCGCTGATGGGGTCGTACGCTTTGAGGATAAGAGCGCCGCGCGGGGGCCTGGCCACGGGTGTGTCGCCATCGGTGTCGGGTCGTGAGGGACCAGGCTTGAGCTTGTATGTTGTGGTGATGAGTGTCTGTGATGGTTTTTGTTAGTTTGTGGCCGTAAGGCCGGCGCGTGGACATACTGTGGCGGGACGGGCTTCGAGAAGAGCCATGGACTGGTCAAGCCATTCTTGGCTTGTCTTGAGATACACCATACTGTCAGGTTTTATATAATATTGCCTGTCGGGTTGTTGATATTGTTGTCGTGTGCTAGCCTATTACGTCTCGAAAGGTCCAAGCGCACAGCTATTTCCAAGTTTCGTTGGCTAATTAAGAATTTCTGGTAAGTCTTTTCGTATCTGAGTTGTGTATCGTCGATAGGATGGTCTAAATAGACATCTGTGGATGCAATGTCGTTCAATTGATGTGGAGAGTTGAATGAGGTTGGATTGAGAAGGTGGGATATTCTATGGTGGGGCTCAGTGAGGGGTGGCTGAGCGCCACAACAACATGAAGGAGCTCATCAAGTCTAGGTATTTATCCAGTCTTTTGAGGCTTCACATAACGTTCGTATATAATGATCATGCGTAATTCATGGTAGCTTGTCGACTTTAGTAGAATTAGACTTCAAAAGAGTCGTGTTTGAAAGCACACTACACATGTATGTATGGCAGAGACTTAGCAAGGCAGTGAGCGAGTGGCATATCGAGACAATATTTCTGATGTTATAGATATACTTATGTTCAGATGGATATTGGTCCATCCATCCCTTTTCCGCCAGTCCTGTTATGTGCGTTGTGTTGGTCGTTCCACCCAGTCGTCTGGCCATTTCCTTGCAGGTTACGTTAAATAAAAAGACAGATATGAAAATGCAAAACTCTAGTCCTTTTTTATGCTTGCTCATTATTGTTATTGTTCAACTTGATAGTAGAATTCTTTAAGAATAGACTATATAACCCAGCTTATTACATATTTTTAATTAAAATCGTCGTCACTTCAACAAGATAGGTAACCTAAATATCTTCTGACCTAGAATCTGTCTGTTTCTCCTTGGGCAAGGAGAACCATCCCTTATTTTCCTGATTAGTCCTGATAGGTATATCAATATTAAAATACCGAAAGGCAGGCCAGTATCACCAGCCACGGTGTTGTATCGTGTTGTATCGTGTCTATCACAGGCACCTGCGCAGGCAGAAGGCAGACATTGGCCATCCAATCAAGACCTCCCCTTCATTTACAGCAGCCAACAACTTAGACCCCTTGTCCCTCACCTTGGTCATAAAAAGGCCAACCTCTGCGCAACATAGAGTTTTCTCTTTTCAACCAATATATCCAATTCCAAACATCTATTTTCTTAACAAGACGGCCAACATGGGCACACAGCTCTCTAGCGAAGAGGGGTCGCCGCACCTGAATGGTAAGATATCTTCATGACAAAAGAAACAGAGGCCATCAACTTTCTTAGGAAAGACAGCTATGAGATCTTACAGTTATTAGAAAATTATATTAATATTTGGGTAAATCCTGTCGTTCTTGTAATATCTCTATGCATCTCACTGATACATTACAATTAGGATACAGCCATGCCAGTTGAAATCATGCATCTCATAATCGACGAAATCTCTGAAGAGCCCTACAAGAATCTACTCAATCTGGCAATGACATGCAAAGGGCTCAAAGAGCTTGCCATACCACGGCTCTACGACAGGGACGCCAAAGAGTCTCTGGACATGCCCCTCGCTCTTCAGTGGGCTTGCTGGTTCGGCGTGTTAGAAGCAGCAAAGGTCTCTTTGGAATGTCTCAAAAGGGCCGTCAGTACGGATGTCAAGACCAAAATCAGTCGGCCTTTCAAAAACGATGCTCTTTACAACTTGAGATATAAGACTGTCAGGAGAAGGGGCCCTTCTGGCCCAGCTTATGGGTATCTGCATTGGGGCAGCCGGAGCGGCCTTTTACACCTGGCGTGTCTTCGTGGAAATACGGCAATTGCAAATCTGCTAATAGACAATGGCGTCGAACCAAACGAGCCAGATGGGAAGAATCTTCCCCCTTTGGCATACGCACTGAATGAGGATGTTGTAAGTTGAACCAGCACAGTCCAAGATATGGCCTACGAGAAAGCTAACCCACCCGCCAGGCGAAATTTCTTATCAGCAGGGGAGCTGATGTCAATGCCACACATGGCACTGACGAAACAGCATTGTGTCATCTCATTTCTTGGGGTCCGATGGATGATGGTGAATGGAATACAGAGTTTAACATGCCTCGGGGCAAAGGTGCTCTCAAACCTCTAGATACGCGTCATGACCGCTTCAGCTCCATCCGGTATCTCATCCAACAAGCCAACGCAGATATCTATGCAAACACGATCAAAAATGTCAGCCCCCTACTTCTGGCTGTACGCACACGGTATGTTGAAGTCGCCCAGCTACTTCTAGAAGCAGGTGCTTCGCCAAATCCCATTAACAATGAGAGGGGCCAGAAGAGACTCCTACTTGTGGATGCTCTCAAGGAAAGCGACAACCACCAAATTGTCAGAATGCTTCTAGACGCTGGAGCCGAGGCCGACCTTGATCCAATGCCGGAGGGTGACCTTTCATCAATTCAGGGCGCTGAGCTTCCCATTATGAATCTTACAGCACACGGTGGCAACCTAGTGTATAAAAAGGAGGAAGTCAATATGGCCAGGCTTATCTGCAAGAAGATCAAAAACTTCAACAAGGTCATCGATGGGCATACAGCGCTGTGGTACTACGTCAGAAAGGGACGGGGGGATATTGGCCAAGTCTTGATAGAACATGGAGCATGCCCAAATTTGGCAAACGTAGTCGTTCGTGAGGATACTATCCCAAGGCTGGTCGCAAACTGATGATGCTTGAAGTTAGTTAGTTAGCATTCACCGGGCTACCCAAAAAGAGGACAGTCGGAAACAGAGAACTAAGCATGTCATCAGACTCCATAAGGCTATTGACGAATTCTCCATTTAAATAAAAACTTCAAAGAACAATGATTCTGTAGCCTGCCATGATATCATGATTATACCTTCCGCTGGCTATATAGTCTGAAGCCAAGTTTCTTCGAGAACCATTCAGATAATCTTATGTGAAGCTTTCAAGGATCAACGCTCACATAAGTCGCCAAATTCAGATATCACCATGGTGTATCGTAATACAAGGGTATCTATTGTTTACTCCAACCATTTTGAAACAGCCAACCAAGCATCAACCTTTCGTTCCGTTTCTCAACCTCCCGAGAATGCAATGCAATGCGCCTTTCACTTACGCATGGGGGTCAGGTAGCCAGAACAGCAACTCCTGATCAGCCGTGGCGAAAAAGTTGTACCGGGGGTTGAAAGCTAGGACAGCAGCCTCTCTCTTATCAGGCAATGTCCAGCTAGGTTCCAGCACTTTATTATCGTTAGGTGCCGCCATGGTGTCCCATACCAAGACGTCCTTCTTCGAGCCACTAAGGACATAGCGACCATCAGGAGCAAAACAGCACTCGCCGCTGCTCTCGATGTTAGAAGAATCTGGCGGCGCGCCACCAGCTGACGCTGTTTCTCCAACCGCCAATCTCCGGGTTCCGCCATTCGGTTTGTGAAGGTATGCCTTCAGCGTGCCATCAAAGGCGTCTAGTAGGAAGTGCCCATTACCACGAGTTCCAACAAGCAATGTCTTTCCATCGTTGGAGAACTCAAGTTTCGTCCATCCCTTGTTCAAACATTGTGAGTCAACATTACTGCACTGTTCCACAATATCAACTGTCGCAAAGGGAGCCTTGTCGTAGTTGCGAGCATCGTAGAGTAATACTGTGCCGCTGCTCGTGCAGGCCACTGCAAACACGGTTCCAGACGGGTCGTATGCAGCGAGGTAAGGCGATCGAAGGAAGAGCGAGCCCTGGTAGTTCTTCGTTTGTGTGTCCCAGAGGCGCACGGTGTTATCCTGAGAGCATGAGATGAAGTTATCGCTGCCGGGGTGAACAACGAGCGACGTCACAGGTCCCTCGTGGCCATCAAAGTATCGGATGAAGGAGTTGTCATGTGTGGCGAGATATCGAATGGCATCTAGGAAGAACAAAAGTCAGTATCGCATTTGTGCTGTATGGTGAATGAGGTAGCCTACCGTTTTGTTTCGTGCTGGCGTAGATGATACTCGAATCCGTGTGTGTGAACTTGGCCAGCTTGACACCGTATTTCTTACTGACTAAGCTCTTCTCATGTCGGCCTTCTTTGACGTGGTAGATCTGTATCGTCTCGTCGCTGGCTGAGGCCATGACGAGCTGACCTTCGTCATCGTAGTCTAGGGACAGTACATGAGGCTGTGGGCGATTGTCCTTGATATCATCACGTCGGAAGAGCTAAATGCAACAAGTAACAGTTAGCCGCCGGGTCCTGAAGCGAATATTGTATTGGACGTCGTGATCATACCTTGGTTGGACGGAAATTGCTTATGACATCGGACAGGTTGGAGACGGAGGTGGTGGTGCCAATGGTGCGGTGAATGTTAAGCGAAGCGCCGTTCGGGGTATTAGAGCGATCGATATCCATCGGTGTCGAAGACATGATATACAAAGGAGGGAGGCAATCGCCCGAAGAGTGATATCGAAGATGTTATGATGAAGCCGGCCCAGGACGAAGTCCACGCACGTGGGTGGATTGAAAGAGATGGTCAATTGCACGATTCACCAAGTCGCAGGCAGTGTATACCAGTTCAAGTCGGTCGCCGTATCAGTCCGATTGACCACAACGTATAACAGTAAGTATCAGGTAGCGCTGGAGGATGATGTTGGTCTATGAATATTGGGTCCAAGTCTCGTGTTTTGCCATGGGAATCTTTTGTTGGAGCTCCATGAGCTGGAGGGGTGTAGGCACCCTATTTTTTGCGGGGTGCCAATGGAATAAGCCATGAGGTACGTACCCCCGAAACCTTTTTCCTTCCATGGTACCTTAACTTACCTACCTAGGTAGTACCCAAAGTATTCCCTCCAATTTCCATTCCGGCTTTGATCAGGACATCACCCTCTATCATACTCCAACTACAATAGAAAACCGACTTTGCTGCCCAGGGCATACTCCCACCAGATATCCAACTCTTGTGAATATGCCTCCATAGATATTATAACCCCAATCGATACCACTCGTCTCCTCGGTATAATTGGCAGTCGGAGACGAGATACACACGCCCGAGCCGTAACAAGCCGCTCAAAGCACAAAGAATCGCCGACTCAACGCTAACTCCCCTGTCTTTCCCTTTAACCCTAGCGTCATAGCAGGAAACCGTCAGCTTGACAAATCAAATGTCATCCTTGTCCTCCGTTTCCAGGGGGGCACAGCGGTCCAGCGGCCCTGACGCAAGGACCCGCAGCCCTCCCCGCGAAAAATGACCGCCGACGTCGGCATATGAAATGCATCCAGCGCAAAAAAGAAGAAAAAGACCACCAGAGGATCAAACGGCGAAGAGACCTGGTCGTGTGAGGTAATATACAATTAGTGCAGGCGTTGATGCCCTCAGAAACATCATTGGCCTTGTCGGAAGTCGGCTTACCTTGTCAACCGGTCGGTCAGCCGCCGATAGGAGAGACCTTACTGTAGACTCCGAGTCAGATAGTAGTACCCAATAATTTATATATATATTCAGCCCCATACGAAGGTTCCGTCCCCAACTCATTATTTAGGAAGCTTGTACCTTTTTAGTGTAATTGCACAGGAAGTGGTACCTCAACGCTGACAATTTCTCGCGCTGCCATAGGGTCCGAAGCCGCTGGTGACGGCGACCTACGGATGTGAAACCCTTCTTTTCCACGCTCCCAAATCTTCCTAACCTTTACTCAAACAACCTTTCTTCCTCTTGCCTCAATCTACCTTCCTCGGGCTGCCGATTGTCGAGACCAGCTCTCTCGCCCGAGCTCTCCACCCCTATAGGGATCCCGTTCCCTTGCCCGATATCTCCCTCTGCCTTCCTTTCGTCTAGCAATTGTCGGCCGCCTCCTCGTGTTTAGGAGAGCTCGGGGTCATGTCGACCACTGTTGGGTAAGCTTTTTGATCACTGGTGCTTATTGATCCATCCTCCAAATTGGCGAAGGATTGAGTTTACGCCCAAGTTCTTACGCTGACTTTGTCTGTAGCGCCTTCGTTGCTGGCGGCATTGCCGCCTGCGGTGCTGTTACTGCGACACATCCGTTTGAGACAGTCAAAATTCGGTATGTTTTGGACTTTTTGATAAATACGGTTCGTTTCAACTCGAGACTGACCCATGTATGTTTCATTTAGCATGCAGTTGCAAGGCGAGCTTCAAAATAAGGGCGTCCAACCTCACCACTACAAAGGACCGATCCACGGCGTGAGCGTCATTGTGCGCAACGAAGGTGTTCGCAATATCTACCGCGGAATCGGTGCCGCTTATATCTATCAGATCCTCCTCAATGGCTGCCGTCTCGGCTTCTACGACCCTATGCGCAATGCGCTCGCGAGCTTCTTCCTCCAGGACGGAAAGGCACAAAATTTGGGCATCAACATGTTCTGCGGTGCTGCCTCGGGCGTCATCGGCGCCGCCGCTGGAAGCCCCTTCTTCCTTGTCAAGACCCGTCTACAGAGTTTCTCGGCGTTCCGGCCTGTAGGCACCCAACATCACTACCGAGGCGCATGGCATGGCTTCAAGTCTATCTACGGATCTGAAGGTATTGGTGGTCTCTACCGTGGTGTGCAAGCTGCTATGATTCGAACTGCTTTTGGTAGCTCTGTTCAGCTTCCCACCTACTTCTTTGCGAAGCGTCGCCTGGTTCGTCATCTCGATATGGAGGAGGGTCCCGGTCTTCACTTGGCTTCCAGCGCTATAAGTGGCTTTGTTGTCTGCTGCGTGATGCATCCTCCTGGTAAGTCTTACATCTGAACCAATGCTGATTTGAGTGGCTGACTCTTACGTTTCAGACACCATCATGTCCCGTATGTACAACCAGAACGGCAATCTTTACAGCAGCGTTGCCGACTGTCTCGCCAAAACCATTCGTTCCGAGGGTCTCTTCGCTCTTTACAAGGGATTCTTCCCTCATCTTGCCCGAATTCTACCCCACACCATCCTCACTCTAAGCTTAGCTGAGCAGACCAATAAGCTGGTGCGCAAGATCGAGGATCGCATTCTCCCAGGAAGACTGGAGATGGCGACTTAGAAGATGATTGAACGAAGAGTAAAGGTCAATAAACGGATGGCAAACTGATTGGCATGCATCAATCCACAAGTAAAAACAGCTATTGTATATGACGAAAAGATGGAAATGTTTCTAGTCCTCATTTATATGATTATCCCGGCAGGACAACAGGAGTATATGGCACCGCCTGGGTCAGTCATGGGTTTGGCATTAAAAGGCGGCGCGGCGCATTTGAGGAGTTTTTAGTCACGATAGATACTGTGTTATACCAGAATATATCAACATGAATGAATGTTCATATTTTGTTCAAGTTAATCATTCATCCATGAATAGACCGCTTACATCCATAGCATAGCTGAGCTGCACCGGCCGGCCCCGGCCCGTCCCCAGCATCATCGCCTATCTCACCAGCCCATCGCGAATCGCCCTCAGCATCAAGTGACATGCCGCAGCTTCCGCAGAAGCTCTTGCCAGGAACTCGGTCCAGCTTTGTAGTTGTGCGGACCACATTGGCAACAATTCCAGAGTAGCCTTCCTCTACACTGTCAAAGTATCGTGTCATCACCTCCTCGATACTCAAGTCCTTGTGTGAGACGACACTGTTTCTAGCTTTGGCGCCTGCGTGATCAACAGGAACAACTTCCTTTAACGAGGGCACGAGATCGATGTATTGAACAAGCTCGTTACGAAAGATCTCACGCAGGGGATAGTACACCGGGAACTCTAGTCGGTTGGTCTCCTTTGCGACCGCGCCATCGACTGCCTCGTATGTGCATACAGTAGTCATGCCATCGGCGACCTGAACCGGAACTGCAAAGCCTCTTCCGTTGGCAACCTCAGATAGTGTCAAGGCGGCGAGTGCTGTGGTGCTGTGGCCCAGTAAAAGGGCTGAGCACGAATGATCTTGCGCTTTCTGGAGCAGGAGGTGACGAATAAGCTGACGGAGAACATCGGTTCGCGAAGTCAACGTTGGTAAAGCGTCAAAAAGCCGTTGAAGCCGAGCAGATGGATCTTCGTCTGGTGCACTAGCGTCAAGAGGTAGAGCTGACCAGTCGATACTCTTCACAGATAGGACATCCTTGAGAGGCACACACTCGAATGTAGCATGAGGGAATACACGACGGTACTCATTCAGCAGCTTCTTGGCAGGAGTTTCTCCTTCTGGTTGTGCTAATTCCGTGTCAATATGGACAATGACGGGCTCAAACGGGGAAGACGCCTTGTTCTCTGAATGGTGACGAGCCTGCTCATTGAGTAGCTGAGCAAGTACACTAGAGGAAGGCCCGAAGGATAATCCAGCCAAGTATCTCCGAGTAGTGAGCTTCTTGGAAGAGCGAGTATCTTTGTGAAGGTTACCAAGACGCTTGTTCAGCTTGTAGGCAACATATTGAATATAACAATCACTGAGTCACATCAGTACGAGGGGCAAAGTGATGAGGTTGAGTGAGAGAGCAGTGACTCACTGACACGTAGGATCTGTTCGTAGGAGAAAGGGAGCATTCTCGGCCTTGCACCGTTTACAAGGCCGGTTGGTGTCCAAAGCAGGCATCGGAGTTGGATGCGGACGCGGAGATGGTTACGGAGTCGGAGTTGGATTTTCGGGTGGCTTATACAGGGTAGACGCCGCTCGCGGGGTCTGGGTGATAGGACCAGGGCGCTTGCTGGTATTCCGACGGTTTATATTTGTCTTGCTGGTGAATTTGCTCCTGGTGTTTAGGAATGAGTCAATACAAGTGGATGACCGATGGGTTGGGCAGCAAGTGTGTGTGTTGGTGTAAAGTTGGTAAAAAAAAGTTGAAATTTTCGCCGCCTCCAACCAACCAGTTGTCGTGGGACCAAGATTATGATTACCAACTTTGAGATGAACAACAAACAACAGTAACCACAATAGAGAAACAATACCAAGACAAATAAAGGTGACACAATATAATCAACTTTATCTGTAAAATTCTCGGTTCTTTCAAGCTGTGATGTGAGCATAGCCTACGATCTTGGCGTCCTCACTTACACCAAATCACTGAGGAGATATGCGTTTAACGAACAGCAACGATCGAAAGTGAACAATTTGTCAGCAGTCTCATAGCTTCACTTGAAATTATCTCGGTGACTTCTAGTTTGCGAGATCTAGTCCCGAGGCCTGAACAGGCTACCAAGAACATGTCTGTCAAAGTACTTTCGATCCTTGCCCCATGCCTTGACTATGATCTCTCTGCCTGCTCTGACCACGTCCTTCTGTTGCCCAGCATCACCCCATCCTGGTGTCTGAGATCCAAAGCAGATCAGATGGACGCCAACATGGATGATTACACGATAGGCAAAATCGTCATCCACAGAATCGTAGCCATGAGCAAAGGCCCGAATGAGCCACTCGCCAGCATCAATGTCCTTGTATAGCTTAAGCAACCAGAGCTCGGCAATAACTTGACCGAGATCCAGAGGCCGGACGCCAAGCTGAACCATTTCCCAGTCGACGATTCGAACGGGAGTATGACTACCATTCACCATGGGGGTGTCAGGGAGTAAGATACTGTTCATAGTCAGCTGACTGCAGTCACGATACAAGTGATCAGTGATATAAGACTTACTTGCCAGTCCAGAAATCACCATGGATGGGATATAGAGCCGATTCATCAGAAAGTTCCCCCGTTGCCAAATCACTGACACCCTGCAAAACGTCCCTTGCATCGCCAAGAATCTCAGGCTGTCGATCCACCATCTGCAGCAGCTGCTGGTAATTCATCATGTTTTTGAGACCCTGCATGTCCTTGTTCCCCGCAAACGTCTCTCGTAGGGCTGCTTGCTTAGGTTCTTGGCTCCAGCCGTGGAACGCGCGAAGCCAAGCTCCAAGACCGTGACCGATTTGGTTGCATTGCTCTTTGAGAGTTGAGGATGTGGGGGCAACGTAGTACTTGAGAGCATAGTCCTTTAGACTGAGAGCATCTGGGAGATATTCTTGGACCTGGGTGTTGGTTTCACGGTCGAAGAAGTATGTCTCTGGGGTTGAGATTCTGCAGAATGGTGTTCCTGTTGGAGGAAGTTCAGCGAGATGAACCAGAGACTCATACTCGATGGCCTGCCACAGTGTTAGTTTGCACGTCTGATGATGCAGCTGTACTTACACATCGAGAAGTTGCAATTTTGAATGCTGGGTGAAGTGCAACGTAGCCCTCGCCCTGCTTAATTACGACACCATTTTGGTATTTCTCTTCAGCTGAAGGTTTGTCTAGAATGGCATGGTACATAAAGTTGGCGGTCCCGCCATTGAGCTTGCGTAAAGCTGAGATGGCGAAAGGGGTGTCCTTAAGGACCCGTTCAACTTTGGACCGAATTTTCTGTTCGGTATCGTTTGGAACGTTGTGCTGTTCGTGCAAAGACATGGTGTGCAGGAGTCGATGGGTTACTTGTGTAAGGTACCTAAACAGCCACAGATAGATGGTAATGGTGATTGTTTGTTAGTATTGGTCTTTGTCACTCTAGAGACAGCTGTGGTTCAAATGATTAATTGGATCCATGCTAACTACTTATAAAATGCTGCTCAGCATCAACCGAACTGCCTGCTTCAGTAGTTGAGCGGCAGAAATTCACACTCCCGGAGTTGGACAGATCTGCTAATGAATGGCTGCATTCGCCGATGACTCAATCGTATAAAAAGAGTCATCGACTAACAAGTCCTTCCCAGCATAGGTGTATAATGTTATCAACACTGAATGCGAGCTGAAGAAGTTTTGTTACTTTCACTCTGCTATACTTAATAGCATGAAATTAATTAAGAGCCCATTCAATGGGTGTTTCGTCGGCGTGAAACCTCCCCATTCTAATTCTCCACCAGCAAGCAAGCGTGCGTGAGTCTGTCCATACATAAGTAGCATGAAATTCTCAGATATAGCCGCCGCTGGGCATGGATGACATCGCCTCACAATGAAATGTGGATTCGCCGAAGCGCTTTGTATCAAATTAAGCGATTGACCAGGCCAGGCCTTGGACCTCGTCTTGGCCTGACCGGGCCGGGCCATTTGAGATATTTATATCAAGTCAATTTGGAGCAGTTTGTCACCAATCGAGATGGCGGTTCTTGGCCAAACGTTGCATATGCAGGCGGACGTACAGAGTACACATGACATGAAAATGGCTATAAGCTCGTCCCCAACAAATAGGTGTCAGAGCTGAAATCATCAGATTCACTCACAGAAGAGGAATAATGCGCTTTTTCGTGCTCGTTTTCGGCTGCGGAATATGCGGGCAGTTTTATTCAGCTGCCTTGTTTAAGCCTCTCTAGGCAGTTGAATGATGACCACCACAAAGACACTGCCTGGTGTCATCTTTTTCAAATACCTCGGTCGAGGAATTGAGCTGAGCCTTTGTGCCTGTGGGTAATGGAGGGGGAAGACGTCAGGCGATACGTAAGACTGCCATCTTCAGCGAGGCGTAGACTACCTAGGTACAGGTCGCAAGGGTCTGTAATGTTATTTTTTGACTTACTGAGTACTTACTGTATCACCTATAATATATAGCAAGTAGTCTCCTTACTGTCGTGTGGCATCCAACACATCTTAATAGCTTCAATTAGCTCTTTGAAATATCGTCATCTCAGCCTATAAGAAGAAGATGTGGCAGGAACGTCGCAAAACGAACAAAACAGACCCTTGCGACCTGTAGATGTTTAACTAGAGGTCAGGTCTCGACCACCATAATTCCGCCACCTGATGTAATCCCGTTCTGTAGGTGAGAGATCAACAGGTAAAGGAACCTTATCAGAGTGAACCCCTCATCCATTCCTTGATTGCAGCTGAGTCCGAATGCGAAAAGGAATTGATTGACTGTGTCTGTTTGTTTTTAGTCAGTGACATGCATTACACCAATGCTGCTGGATGGACATGGCACGTTATTGTTGTTGCCCTGGCCGCTCTTGAGCCTCTTTCAGTGAAAAAGTACATATTTGAATACTTTGTAGTATAAACTCTTGACGCCGCATTGTTTTGTCCGCGCGCAGTGCATCTGTAAAGAAAGATCGAGACTGGTGAAGTGATTCGACCGCATCGTTTCCTCAAAACGCCTGAAACGCCTACGGACAAACCTAACATGCATGACACGCTATACTTGGCATTGTCTGCAATTTAGCGGCAGTTTCGCTTGGTGTGCCTTGTACCGAAAAAGTACCGGGGCCTGCAGATCTGCGACTTGGCTTCAATCTTAGCTCTACCAGTCCAGGTTGGCCCCCTCTCCATAACTTGTCTTGTACCATACCCTTCCCTTTCCATTCATTCTGCGACAATCATCGTTTCGTTGTCTCCTTTCCATCTCTCTCTCCCCCCCGTCTTTCAAAAGCCGCAAATACCTTTCAATCGTCAGTCAAATCTTTTGCTGAACCATTAATTATTGCGTTCCTCCTTCATAATCCCTTTTTTCTCCTTTGTCCTTCTCCACCATTTGCACCACGGAGTAAATACTACGGCATTTCATCATAACAATCAACATATCCAATTTCACACGACAGCTACAACTACCACAACAATAACACTGCCACCACCTGTTCCAGACTCATCTCCTCAAGTCTCACCACCTAAACTCCGTATCAGTATCACCTTACACGCCCGCAAACCCATCGTCTTGACTTCCACGACCTTCTACTATACATACTAAACCAGCATTGCAACCTGGTTTACAATCCCTGCCTGCTTGTAACACCAGCCTTTCAACAACCGAGCGGTCCATCTTTTCCTCACGTTTGACGACGAGGCCTTTACTCTCCGTCTCCCATTCATTCCCGAACGTTGTAACGACCGATCACTCAAATCATTTCATTGCTGCGCAATTCTTGGAATCGAACGCTCCCCCTTCTCCTTCACGAACCGTCAATGTTCGTGGCATCGCCATCATCCTCATTCTCGAATTCGATACCATCTGCCGAAACATAGTTGACAATGGCCGGGACACTCGTTGAAAGGGCCTCGCATCCGGTCCCTACCTCCTCTCTTGATACCAAACTCGACGTTTCCGCTCGACCTCGCAGCCAACCCCACCTTGAAGCTGCCTTCTCCCCTGTGAATAATGACGGCTGTTTTGATTTTGACCGCGTGTTGAAGAGCGGTTATGTTCAGAAGCGCACGCAGAAGACAAAGGTTAGTCGATATATCTATTGCCAGGTATCCATTTGTCCAGGCGTGGCGTCATGCGTGCCGAATAAACCGTCCAATACTGACTCCTTCTCTAGAAATGGAAACCTGTTTACCTAGTGTTGCGACCCAACACTCTCTCTTTGTACAAGAATGAAAGCGAATCCCGACTGCGACACCAGCTTTACCTATCCGAACTCACTGCCGTTGCTGAACTCAAGGATCCCAAGCACAAGCGCGAGAATGTTTTCGGCCTTTTCTCTCCATCTCGCAACTACCACTTTCAAGCGAACTCTGTCCAGGATGCTCAGGAATGGATGGATTTGATACGAAGGGACGCGCGCATCGACGAAGAGGAGGACGAGATGTTCCTTGCTAACCCCCGTGCTACTCAACAGCCCACAAGTGGTATCAAGCCTGTCTCCATCAACAGCAATCGACCAAACGAACAAGAACGTTTCCTTTCCAGCTCTCCGGAACCAATGGTATCATCTACTCCCAGATATGTAACCTCGGCAGGGGGCAGGAGAAGATCGTCGATACTTGAGTCGTCGGGGCTGTCGGGTGCCGAGTTCGCGTCGCACTCCGATCTTTCCGACAGTGAGGCTTTCCGCCCCCAGGACTCTTCCTACGATAGCTTGGCTGTTCAGTCGCCTGGCAATCTTTCCCTAGGTGCGGTCCGCCCACCAGGCCAAGGCATCCGATCTGCTAGCCAGACGAGCGTGTCCAATGTTGAGCAAGACCCGGACCGCGTCATCTGGCAAGGTCGTCTCTACCTCCTGCGTCACCGACGCGGCATGCGCCAATGGAAGGATATGTGGGCTGTTCTTCGCCCACGGAACCTCATTCTCTATAAGGACGAGTCCGAGTATACAGCCCGATGGATTCTACCCATGTCCGCCGTCGTCAACGTCGTTGACCTCGATCCTCTCAGCAAGAGCAAGAAGCACTGCCTGCAGGTCATCACTGAAGAGAAGAGCTATCGCTTCTGCGCTCACGATGAAGACGCTCTCGTTCGCTGCATCGGTGCTTTCAAGAGTTTGCTCGCTAAACGTCGCGAACTCGAGGCTCGCGCTGCCGCTACAGCCATATGACCTAAGCGCAAGAATGGGCCTCATGGCTTCGGTCTCACGGGACCTTATGGTGTAATAGTACCCAAGAACGAATCACGATGATCAACGTTTTCTTTGTCATAGTTTTTTTATTGTCATGCGCCAGCGGCCGTGCTGTTTTGTTCCTTTTTTTTTATCATCCTGGATGGCGAATATATTGCTCTAGAAGAAAGAGGAGGAAACGCTCTTGACGAGTTGTTCATTTTTGTCAGCGCCTGTCCATTTAGCGAAAGCTTCTTGATTTGTTGTGTACATAAAACATGATATCCGTGGTACTTAGCACCATTCCTGTAGAAATCTTTTAACCAATTATTTTGACCCGAGAATACCAATGTGAGGTTGACCCAACACCCAAACGCCTGTCCGTGTCTATTCATACATTATGCAATGCATAACTCCAACAAAAACAAAAAAAAGAAATTGAGGATGCCAAGCCACCCACTGCAATATATCATGCAAAACCGCTGCAGTGTCATTGATCGTCAGAGTCCGACCAAAAATCGTAACGATAAGCCAAGCTGCGCCAGCCAACTTCCTAACATGTGGTATGCCAACAACTGCTGCTCCTCCTTTGCCTAATTCGTTTTGTGCTGGCGAAGGCAAGACCATCTTGTAATAGCTGCAAACTGAGGATAGTAGAGCAAAGAAAGTCGAATAATCGTAGGGATGGTCTCAGCTTCAAGATCATAAAGATAGAAGCTCTTTGCTGTCGCGACATATGCAGCAGGATCATCACATAGCGTCGTAGAG
The DNA here is from genome assembly GCA_013184415.1 of Fusarium concolor. Lineage (NCBI taxonomy): Eukaryota > Fungi > Ascomycota > Sordariomycetes > Hypocreales > Nectriaceae > Fusarium > Fusarium concolor. The sequence goes on from JABCJY010000821.1 coordinate 25,090, forward strand.
AAAATTATCGTCGAATTCGCCGCCTTGCATGTAACTAAGGTTATCATCATCGCGGTCATTCATGAGCGATTCAAAAGTAACGTCGTCAGTTCCGTCGCCAAGGTCGCCGCCTGTTCCGAGACCACCAAAGATCTCGTCGTCAAACACTGAGTCAAAATTGTCCGTTGAAATTTCTTGTGGAATTACTTGGGCGTCCGTATTCATTGGCGGCTCTTGCTTAGGTGCATTCTCAGCAGATCCAGCAGGGAGCTGTGCCATGCCATTTGTCTGGGTATTGTTGTTGGGCAAGAGATCGTCCAGTCCCAGTATGTCGTCATTGCCCTCTGGAGGTGCAAATGTTGCAAGATCAAATGATGGTTCTTGATTGTTAGAAGGATTCTGCGAGTCGTTGTTTGTTGGAGCCAAGGTGAACTGCATATTTGTAAAGTTGAGTTCTGAATGGGGCACATCGCCGGTGAGGTCCATCATGTCATTGTTCTGGCTGTCCATTGGCTTTTGCTCCATGACTGGCATCGGGGCCATCGGAGCGGTAGCAGCTGGGGCCGGCGCAGGCGCAGGCGCTGGAGGAGTGATGGGCTTTGTTTTGGATTGTTCAGGGACTGTTGTGGCATCATTCTTGGGTATATTGTTGGACAGGCCGACATCGGGAAGCCCCATGCCCATGTCAGGAAAGGGGGCGACCGGTTTGTTGGTCTTGATCTCTGTCATGTGCTGATCCTGTGGGGGAGGAGGTGGTGATGATTCGAGGTCAATGACCATTGGGGACTTGGATTGAGATTCAACAGGCTGAGGTTGGGATTGTGAGGGTTGAGGTACTGGACCAGGTTGTTGTTGTTGTTGTTGTTGTTGTTGAACCTGCTGGCTTTGCTGATGTTGTTGCTTCTGCTCCTCTACCCGCTTGAGATCACGCATGATAACAGACTTGGCATCGATCTGGGAGGTTGTGAGACTTGATTATGTGTCGAGGTGCTATGAGAGGTGACTTACAATTTCGCATTCCAACTTGTGTAAGGCCTCCCGGAAACCATCAATAGACTCAGGCAGCTTGGATTTGAGGGTTGCTTGAGTCGACTGGGTATTGCCTTGAGTATCTTTACGGGAGGCCCTGAGAGCCTTGCCTGTATGCACCAGCTAGAGTAGAGGTGTTAGACATGTTGAAGTGATTACACAGGTATGAGGATGGTCCTTACAACATCGTTGACCATGGTCTGCAGAACATCCAGAGGGTCTGGCTCCTGGTGAGTTTGGGATGCCATGGCTATGTCAGATGCCAGCTTGAGTTAATATTGGAGACCCGTCTAAGCAAATTATAGCAAGTTATGTCAGAACAGACATCACAAGATGGCCAGAAGTCGTTGATGTTGAACAAAGGTGAGCCCGTACTTGGGGAAAGCCTAAGAGGTGGACTCCTTGAGCCAGTCCAGCCCCAGGTTAAGCGCGTTTGAATGAGCGACATCACGTGCATCCCCTAAGGTTTGGTTGGACTCACTGGCCATCGACATCAGTGAACAACAAAAGGCTTCTGGAGACTCAGATTTGAATTTTGAATCTTCTTCTTTCTGACTCTTTAGAGCCACTCAGTAAGCTCTACTCCTAGAGTCTTTACTGTGGCAATTGTAAATCGGGTTATCTACCTACAGGTAGTTTCTGACTGCCTGTTGAAAGGTTACTTGGTGGCAGTGAGCAGAAGATTTCACTTACACCTCAGCCCTCCAATCAATTCCCCGTTTGCAAACTCAACTTGGCATCGCCATTATTGGTCAATCAGATATCCGTATACCTACTGTGATTCATTTGAGCGATGGTAGATACCGTCTTGAACACTGAGTTTCGCTGGGTTGTCAATATCCTTTCAATAGTGCTGAGAGTAAATTGAGAGACGATATTGAAAGCAACGCAAGTCGAAGTACTGATACATTGACGAGCATCTTCTTAAGATTGACTTCCTATATTGGTTTACCTGCATATGAGCTTATTCCTTCACTTCAGATCAATTATGTCAGATGAAGCTACAGCAGGTAGTAATGATATAAAACCACATATTTCGTGTCTCAGCCCAGCTAAGCTCATGCAACGCCTCTCTGTCTACCTCTACAGGTCAGGTCTGATGCTATGTGCTCCATGTTTCCCATCTCATCCCCCTCTTCCTTCGCTTTGATCCCGGCCACTTCGATCAAACCAGGCGCCTAGAATAATAAATAGCCAATCATTGATTACTACGACTGCATGGTCTGTTGGGTTGCGATAGTCGGTAAGGAAAGCTACCTACCGAAAGAGAGGTAGGTACCTTAGCTCACTGTACGATGAACTGTGCTCACAGGTACACGACGACATAAGGCATGGAATGCCCCTCCACTGCCCGCCTCTTGTCAGCTTCTTCTTTTACTTCTCTCCTCTCAAGCATTCATATTCCTTCATAGTCATAATCGTTGGAGTAGTCCTTGCGACAGGTTTCCTTTGGGCTTTTACGGTTCCTTTCGGTTCATCTGTTCGATTTCCTTTTCCCATCGTTGCCTCCCGTCTCTATTACCTACTATTCCCACCGCGCTGCTGTTTCTCTATCTCAGCTCTGCTCTGCTCTCTTCTCTCACGCCATCTCTTCTCTTATTGCTCGCTTATCATTTCTCCCGTTGGAGTCAGGTTCTGCCTTTGTTCACATATTCTTACTGGGCTCCGATCATCGTACACATCAGGCTACAGAAAAGTTGCGTCGTCTTCTTTCAGCCCGTCAAAAAGCTCTCATTTCCATCAAATTAACCCCCCCACGTCTCACGACTGGCTACGATCAAGCCAAGGCCAGCACCAAACTGTGCGCCCCTCTTCAACGACTTGCGCCTTTGTTATCCGCATCGCCATCAGCTCCTTCACAAACTCTCCAAACGTTGGAGTTTCCACTATAACCTCCTACCCCGGTCCCCGAGCTTTCGTCCAGACCCCGTTGTCAGACCAGACCTAGACCCCTCTCTCTCCCTGTGCCCACCGTGTCACTAGTAGCTCGACTCGTCCAGTTGGACCCCTGTCCTGTCAAACGCTAGGAGGTACAGGTACATATTGTCACCGACCGCCGACTCTCCACCTCGACCGACCGACTTCAGTACAACATAGCTCATAGGTAGCATCCAATTTCTATCCTACCTCTGCTCTGTCGTCCATCGTCTTCCGCCACTCACCCTCTTCAACCATCATCTACGACACGACACAATACACCATGGCCGACGCTGGAACTCCCTCCAACCCGGGCCAACTGCCTCCTCCTCAGGCAGGTGCTGGCGCCCCTGGCTTCGAAGCTGGTCAGAATGGCCAGCCCATGGCCCCTCCACCTCTGCATATCCCTCAGAATACCAACCCGATCCCGACTGCCATCACCTCGCCCAGATCCGCTGCCGACAAGGGAGGCATCATGTCCCCTACCAGCGCAGGTGGCTTCCGCCGCGCCGCCCCTGAGCCTAACAAGCGTGCCCTTTACATCGGCGGTTTGGACCAGCGTGTGACTGAGGAAGTTCTGCGTCAGATTTTCGAGACTACGGGTCATGTTCAGAACGTCAAGATCATTCCTGATAAGAACGTGAGTCTTGACTATATCATGTTGAAATTTTGAGGAGGCGGTGGGCTGACCGATGCATTCACAGGCACGTGGTTACAACTATGGATTTGTCGAGTATGATGACCCTGGTGCTGCTGAGCGTGCCATGCAGACCCTCAATGGACGACGAGTTCACCAATCGGTACATACTCTACCCAAAGAAACCCAAAACATTATGGACGGCGCTCGCTAACACATGGCATAGGAAATTCGAGTCAACTGGGCCTATCAGTCGAACACTACGAACAAGGAGGATACTTCGAACCACTTCCACATCTTTGTCGGCGACTTGTCCAACGAGGTTAACGACGAGGTCCTTCTCCAGGCTTTCTCTGCTTTCGGCTCTGTTTCCGAGGCTCGTGTTATGTGGGATATGAAGACTGGCCGATCTCGAGGTTACGGCTTTGTTGCTTTCCGCGACCGCCCTGAGGCCGAAAAGGCCCTGAGCTCCATGGACGGCGAGTGGCTCGGCTCGCGAGCCATTCGATGCAACTGGGCAAACCAGAAGGGTCAACCTTCCATGGCTCAGCAGCAAGCTATGCAGGCAATGGGCATGACCCCCACCACTCCTTACGGACACCACCAATTCCCAGCACATGGCGTCGCTAGTTACGAGGTCATTCTGACTCAAACCCCCAGCTGGCAGACAACTGTCTATGTTGGAAACCTCACTCCTTACACGACTCCCAACGATGTGGTACCTCTGTTCCAGAATTTTGGTTTCGTTGTTGAGTCTCGATTCCAGGCCGATCGAGGATTTGCTTTCATTAAGATGGACAGCCATGAGAACGCGGCCATGGCAATCTGTCAGATGAACGGATACAATGTCAACGGTCGACCCCTCAAGTGCAGTGTATGTTTTGCCCATGTCATGATGCGAATGATGAATAACAACTAACAATTCTTTTGCAGTGGGGTAAGGACAAGACACCCAATGCTCAAGGAACCTTTGACCCTGCTCAGCCTTACAGCCCGCAGAGTGCTCAAGCCCCTGGCTTCCCGGGTACGCCAACCTACTATCCCCAATATGGCGGTGAGTTTGAAATGTGCGCAAGAATCAATTCGGATAGGAGCTGACAATGATACAGCCCAATACGGTGGACAACCTGGCAACTACGGTGGCCCTCAGACGGGATCACCAGCTGGCTATGCTGGATCACCGATGGGATATGCTGCTCCCCAGAGCGCTGGTGGCTATGGAAGGGGCCAGCAGCCTCCCAATGCTGAATGGGCTCAGCCACGCCCTGGACAGAACTTCAACAATGGATTTGGCGGTTATCAGGCCTAGGAGGCAACGACCAAACCAGAGCAAGACAAGCCAAAAAGCCGGACGAAAGCTGGGCAGAATGATAACTGGGCTAAGGTGTCTGTCGTTTGATCATGACCCAGGATGGATTTCTCTTTGGCCGCTTTTCATGATTCCCTTTTCTTCTTTTTAACGTTTCTGTGGATTCCTCTCTTGCGCTTGCTTCTGTTGTCTGCTTCCATTACTTTTTTCTCAGTATCTCCAAGCATTATTACAGTTCAGGCCTGTGATACCCCTTTCCGTGTTCTGGGAAAAAAAAAGGGCGAATTTTCTCTCGCTTACAAACGGATGTATGGCATTTCTTTTCTTCTATTCCTGTTTCGTTGATAAAAGCCAGGGAGCGTCAACTATTTCTCGAATCTCTCTCAATCTCTTTCTCTCTCTCTGTATGAGCGCTAATTCCAGGATACCACCAACATTTCTTCACCTGACCTTGTTGCATTAAGTCAGGCAGGGGCCAGTCTGGCATTTCAATTTTCCCTATCTGACGAAGTCACGAGCGTTTCATCCATTCTTGTGTCTCATGAAGCATCTGATATTTCAGTGGCTGGCGAAGGGGGTGGCAGTTCCATTCCGTGGATTCTCATCTATCTATGTATTTAGCGGCGACATTTTTTCTTAACGGGACTTTTCTCTCTTTCTCTTTTTCATTAATAATTCTCGCTCACGACATGATGGAACGACGACTTAACGGCTCTGTAAGATTGATGACAAAAGGTGAGGGGGTGGAAGAGACTGGGGAGACGAAAGTTTGAGCTTCAGCAGAGGTTGCTCAAGGCACTAACTGAGGGTTGTTTTTCAGCTTCAGTAGGGAAGACAGCGGCAGTTGATATTAAATGAATGAATAAAACAAACAAGGCTATGTCACTTAAACGCTGTGCCATATCGGCCGTACTCTTATCAATTAGTAGTGGCGTTATGTGACACGATATTCTACTAGTTCTGTCGAGAAATTGTTTGTCCTGCAAATTTGTATCTCGATAATGATACCCAAGTCGAAGAAAAGTGAGATCTATGCATAATTATTGGCATAGCAACAGCTCTACGTGTTGAATATCTGGCACCAGTGAACCCCAGTAATGGCGTAAATAGACAGGAGCCACGTACGTTTGATCGGATGAATGGCAAGCTCATGAAACGCCAACGAATAGACGGGGCAGACCCCGGAAGCTGATACCTTCCAGTAGTAGCATGCCGTCTTGTACTACGGACCAGATACGGTGAGAAGGGCCGGCAGCCGTTTGGAATGTGAAACTTGATTTTTCTTCCGTGGTAATTCCTAAAGACCCTGAAAAGGACGTCATTCTTGACATGGGAGGTAATTGGCTAGAATGGATATGGTATTGGGTTGTGGGTTAGAACATTGAATATCCGTCTATTGATGATCGGCACAGGAACATGAGGATGATGCCAATGACAGCACATCTGTGTTTAGGAAATTGAGGACATATTCTGACTTGGGAATGCGTGCATGGCAATTTCCGGGGTAGAGGGGACAGTTTGTGTGTCGCTCGTGTCAGAGAATCAGAAGCCAAATTCTGGCACGCGCATAGTATGGGAACGGCTGATAATCACTCCGCTGATTAGGTACACGCAAAGATACCCTTTTTTGCCACGTTGTCGAATAGATCAACTCTGATTGCGTGTAAAAAGGCAAAACATGCATCGTCGAGTAAGTCAAGGTAAAAGAGTTGGTGGTGATTTGATGGTTGAATGGAGGGGGATCATCACTGGCTGTCCACTGCGGCGTACCCCCTTGTTACTTGTAGTGACAGACGGGATACTAGGTAGGTTAGTAGATAGCTAGGTAGGTACCTAGACTGGGGAACAGACAGCCTAAAGCGCCGCAAATCTCGCACGCTTCTGTGCTTCTCGTGTAGTGATACTTTTTTGGTTTCTTTTTGGCTTTTGGCGTTTGGGCTTGGCCGAGTCAATAAACTCGGGCGAGAGTCAGTGTAGAGTCAATAGGCTAATGTTTGATTATTTCCAATATTACTATGTGTTTTGAGCTTATCCCTCGCGTTTTGAATTGTGAGCACTACTAAGTTAGGTGGGTATTCTGTGTAACATTAGGTTGGCGATACTTCTCGATTGCTGTAAACATTTGAAAGTCTGAAAGCGGCTAGCAATTTATGTTGGCATCAGTGGCCGAAAACACCAACACCAAGGCACTGAGTAATGTAGCTTCGTCGTGTTGTTTGATGGCGACATTAAGAGCACTTAAGTAATATATCTATCTAATACCCCAATTGTTAATGAACGATTGCAATTGGCACTGCAATACCGCCAACTTATCTTCGGTTCCTAAGGTAGGTTTGCTTCCATGGCGATATCAACCTTCCTCACTCTTTTCCTTCCTTTGGTATTTAGGTCTGCACCAGCAAGAATTCAATCTCCCTCTCACACCAACCTTCAGCTACAATGGACTCATTCATCAACTCTCTTACTACCAGAATCTAGCGTATCCTCTTCTTCCTATATAAAACTTTCCCCATCGTCTTAATTCTCCCTTCCATACCAATCAGTACCTGACGGGACCTTCACTGCCCATAATCCACCCCCGGGCCTTGGCTTGGGCCTCCACTGTCTGCCCAATCCTCCCGCCCCCTCATCTCTCTTTACGGTGCGGTACGATATTCTGAGAGTTTGGCGCGCCCATTGCTACTGTTCTTGACGGTGCATTCACTCAGTGCACGCTGTAGCTGCCGTTAGTAGAACCAGGACGGCCTGGGTTAGTCCGCTCTGCAGTACTTTTGCCTAGCCTGATCTTACAGGACAGAACGAGACCTACGCGACAAGACCCAATTCAATCCATCTCCAACTTGGTGACCACACTGCACCCGGCCCAACCAGCAACCAGCCAACCATCCCCATCCCATCCATCTTCTAGGTACTCCCTCTGTATTGGATTGTAGCTAGTAGCTAGCTACTCGACGCTACACCACACCAGCCAGACCCTTCTCCTCTTGCTCTCATTTTTTCTCACTCCTCATTGTTCATACTCCTCCCCGTCGCTGGGATCTCATCGACCGTCGACATCATCGTCTACGCCCGATAACCACGCATTACGCATCCCCACCCGCGACAACCACAACAATAACAACAACGACTTCGCTGCTGACCATCGACCGCCTCGGCCTCGACCTCACCGCGGCGATTAACCTGACGCTGTCGCCCTAAGGTGCTCCATCCAGCTTCCGCAGCAGTCAGCGCCATGGATCCTCAGTGGCAGCAATATCCCGCCGCGAACTCGCCTGGCTCCTCGAGACGACACAACGGTAGTACCCAGGCTCCTCGAGATTATACCAACCAGCCCCCGCCCCAAGGCGGATACAAATACGATCAGTTCCACGGCGGCGCTCCAGTCCATTCTGCTGCTGCTCCGCCTGCTTCTGCTCCTGTTGGTAACCCCAACTCAGCCGCCTCTCCCATCTCACCTTCGCAGATGCGCGACGGTAACGGTGACGTCGCTATGCACGATGCCCACGATGCTCATGCTGGTATCAAGTACCCCATGAGACCCCATCACCAGTCTCACCTGTCGGGCAGCCGCCCTGTTAACCTTCACTCTCCCCAAGAGTCTTCTTCTGCCGCTCAACGATACTCACCCATGGAGGCTCTGTCCCCCACTTCACCTTACGCGCCCAAGTCGGCTTCCAATAGCCAATTCACCAGCCCAACCTCCCAGCGACAGTCGCCCACACGCCAGCCCGATTATTCTCAGTCTCCATACTTCCCCGGCACCCGTCAACACCAGCAAGGCCAACATCTTCCTCCCATCAACCCTTACGCGTCCGCTGGTCACCAGGAAAACTACCCTTCTTCCGCCGTCGGCAATCTTGATGCTGCCTTTAACCTGGACCCCAAATCTCCTCGCCGGCCTGTGCCCCAGCAAGTGACCAGGGGCCCAGTTCCAGAGTTTAAACAATTGTCGTCTTCTGCAGATCTACAACCCAAGGTCAATTCACAACCTGCATTCCGTCGCGCCAACCCTGAAGGCGGCTTCATCAGTGTAGGTTTTCATGTTTTCTCAGTCTGCTGTATAGCTTTTGCTTACCGAATGAATAGCCTCTCCAGGCTCTCACTGTCCAATTGCCGGCTACTTATCGCATTTGCAACCCCAGCTTTAAATATGAATCGTCGCGCAATCCCCGCAGAGTCCTGACCAAACCCAGCAAGGGTACTAAGAATGACGGCTACGATAATGAAGACAGCGATTACATCCTTTACGTGAACGACATCCTTGGATCTGAAGAGGCTGGCCACAAGTATGTAAAGTCAAACTCATACGCGATACTTCTGTTTCTAACGCACTCCAGGAACCGATACCTTATTCTGGATGTTTTGGGTCAGGGCACCTTCGGTCAGGTCGTTAAATGCCAGAACCTCAAGACACAAGAGGTAGTAGCTGTTAAAGTCATCAAGAACCGTACTGCCTACTTCAACCAGAGTATGATGGAAGTTTCAGTCCTCGATTTGGTACGCGATTATCAACCCCATACTCGAGTGCTAGCACTAACGAACTATAGCTCAACACGAAACTCGACAAGAACGATGACCACCATTTGTTGCGCCTGAAGGACACTTTCATCCATCGTCAACATCTTTGCCTGGTTTTCGAGCTCCTAAGCGTGAACCTTTATGAGCTTATCAAGCAGAATCAGTTCCGAGGACTCAGCACCACTTTGGTTCGCGTCTTTGCCCAGCAGCTCCTCAACGGTCTCGCACTACTTAACAAGGCTCGTCTAATCCATTGCGATTTGAAGCCTGAGAATATTCTTCTCAAGAATCTCGAAAGCCCCATCATTAAAATTATTGATTTTGGTTCAGCCTGCGACGAGCGACAAACCGTCTACACTTATATCCAATCACGATTCTACAGATCTCCAGAAGTCTTGCTTGGTCTTCCCTACTCGTCGGCCATCGATATGTGGTCACTGGGCTGTATTGTAGTGGAACTCTTCCTGGGGCTCCCATTGTTCCCGGGATCTTCTGAATACAACCAGGTCTCTCGAATCGTCGAAATGCTAGGCAACCCTCCGAACTGGATGATTGAGATGGGCAAACAGGCGGGCGACTTTTTTGAAAAACGACAAGATGAGTTTGGGCGGCGGACGTACCAACTCAAGCCCATGGAGCAATACGCCAGAGAACGTGGCACCAAGGAACAGCCTAGCAAGAAGTATTTCCAAGCCAACACCCTTCCCGAGATCATTAAGTCCTACCCTATGCCCCGGAAAAATATGAAGCAGAGTGAGATCGATAGAGGTAAGACCCGATCCAGTGCACTGGCGGTTGTTGATGCTAACAGTAATAGAAATGAACAATCGCATTGCGTTTATTGACTTTGTTCGCGGTCTCCTCACGATCAATCCCCTGGAGAGATGGTCTCCACAGCAAGCCAAGTTACATCCGTTCATCACTCAGCAGAAGTTCACAGGTCCATTCATACCGCCAATGAATTTGAAGGCAAGCTCATTGAACAGGTCTCCAGCACCTGGCACTCAGCAGCAGCAGCAAGCCGAGGCACTCAGCAAGCAACGGGCGCAAGCGGCAGCCGCGCAACATCAGGCGCAACAGCAGGCTGCTTCAGCCGCTTCCAGCCCCTACAATGTCAACGCCAATCAGTACGCTCCACAAGGACATTCGCAACCGCAGATGTACGGCAACAACTCAATGTATTCTCCCGGAGGTAACCATGCCAATATGCCCTCCGCGTACGGCCAGCAACAGCACGGGCAGTACGGACAGATGGTTATGTCCCAACCGCCTCAGCAGATGCCCCAGGGACAATATGCACAAATGCCCCAGCCCAACATGTATCAGCATCAACAGGGTGGCATGAGACCGGCACGTCAACGCGCTTCGACTATGGAACAGCAGCAAAGCGGCATTCCTGCCGCTATTCAACGAGTTGCTAGCCATCTTGATCCCAGCCAACCAATTCGTTTACAGCCTAGTCCGGCGTACTACCCACCCACTGGGGAAAGCATGGCATCTGGAAGCATCGATAATCGAACGGCACGAAGAGGTAGCCGGGTGCAACAAGGTGGCCGGGGCAACAGGGACTTCATCCGCAACTTGGAGGAGCGTACTTTGGAAGAAGGTTTTATGGGAAACCAGAATACCTGGCATTGAAGTGGCCTAGCCTAACGAGGGACCAGATGTCCGCGCCAACCTGTAATACGAGCGACTTCACTCGATAAACGAAGACCTGCCGCCGAAATTTCTTCGTAACAGCGTACAATAGCCCCAAGCTCATGGTTGGTAACGAAACAAACTCCATGTTGATTCTAATATACTAGGAGTTAGTTCCTCCCTTCGAAGCTCAAGCGCCGACGAGGCAAGATGCCCCGCACCATGTTGGTGCGTTGAAGGCTATTCCAATCGACTCGGCAGAAGCAACTTGGACAGGAGGTGCAGGTCCTATTCATGGTCCTATTCATGGTCTGGCAAGGGGAACTTGAGTGTCAAGGACTCAACGGGCTCGAAGCAAGCTACTTCAAAGACTCGGTTGCAATGCTTTCAACATTTAGTTCGAAGGTTTCGGTCAAATCGTACAGATCCATGATGAAGCCGGTGATGATCGTTTACATAATTGCTTTGTTTTGACAGATGGAGGCACGCCTCAGTAACGGTCGCGGGATTCATGGGCTTACCCTTGGGCGGTGACTTTCAATTTTTGACAATTTTCTTTTTACTGTCGTCAGTATAGCACTTGAAGGGACGGGATCATTTGCCAGGAATTCAACTTGGTGCAGAGTTGTCAAGCCTCGACGGAACCTGATTCCTGCCTGGCAATATGTAGTCTGGTTGTAGATATTGTTATTCTTGTCTCGACTTTTTGGTGTATGAGGATGAACCGCGCTTGGCATATCATGGGTTAGGGCTCTTGGGTTGCGATTCCCATCGTGTAGTTGTATTGGTGTCATTTGGTTTGGGGGGAGGGGGTTTCACAGGGGTCGAATCTGGGAGGATGAATCGAGGTATAAATATCATGAATTACCCCTTAGGAACATAACTCGGTTCTCGACCACAACGTGATGGGTGCCCTTTGCTGGATGGGATATGAGAAAGTGAATTGTTGCCGGATGATATGGCTGGTATTCATACCAGACCTGAATTGCAAAAAAAACCAGAACAGAGAAAAAACCGAATAAATCGCCCTCATGGCCCCTGGTAGGCAAGGACTTGACCCCCGAACGCCCAGCCAAAAAATCATACACTTGACCCCATTCTTGCTGTTCTTCATGAGATAACCCAGCTTTTCTAATGCTAACAACACCACCCAAGTCGTTCTCTAGATCCTATCTTTCAGAAAAGTTCAAGTAAATCAAGGATCAGATGGAAAGGGAAAAAGAGAGATGCGACGCTTGATCATCGTCCACCGCGGCCCCTTTGACCACCGCGGCCCCTTCGGTTGCCACCCACGAGTTTATCGCTATACAGCTGGTTGTTCCTTGATGAGCCGTTTGTGGTGGATGTGTCCATTAGATCAGGGAACCCCATCGATCCATCGACAATGTTGTCGTTGGCATTCGCTCTGTTTCCACGGTTACCACGAGGACCACTTGGGGCGTTTTTGGGAGCGTTGTTAGACGCGGTGGTGCTGGAAGGTGCTCCGAGCTTGGGGTAAACTTTGATGATTCTACCATCGGCCTGAAGGGGAACGTTAGTGAAGCTTTCTCGAATGACGATAGGGAGAATAAACTGACAGTCTTGTCGTTAAAGGTCTCGATAACTCGCTCACCACCCTCCCGCGAGGCGAAAGCCATCTCGAATATGAGAATGGGTTTGGACTTGACGATTCGACAGCTCACAATCTCGCCGCCAACAGGGGTCATGGCGCTCTCGATATCAGCGATCGTGGTACCAGGGGCAAAGTTTTGTGCCATAACAGTGAATGGCCCTGCGAGGCCCCGAATCGTCATACCCATCGAATTGTTAGCGTTGCCCTTTGGCTTTACAATATTGACCTGTTGAGGCGCATCGCCTGAACTGTCCATGCGATCAACGGCGGCGGAAAAGCGAGCGGCGCGGCGGTTGTTGGCTCTCTTGTTAGCGGCATTGGGAGCCGAGATGCGGGAGCTCAGGTCGCCTGAGACGGAGTGGTGTAGGTCATGAGTCCATTCGCCATTGACGTTGCCAGGAGCGGGATGGTTCGATCTGGTGCCGATGGCAGAAGTTCGTTGCTGTAAATGTTGGCTTCAACTATTCCCTTCTTGTCTTTTGCTGTATCTACCTTCTTGACGCCGACGCGACTTGCTAGCGATGGGCCGGGGGCTGACTTGAGCTTGGAGGGGGCACTTTGGCGGCGGTTTTTGGAGAAGATGCGATCGGCGAGAGCCTCATTCTTCTTTCGCTCGCGCCCTGGAAAATGATGTTAGAGAATGGTGTTCGGAGGGCTGGGGAGGGTTATCGCTTACCCTCGTTGATGATCTTTTCGAAATCTGAAGCGATCTTGGCCATGATTGAATATGTCGCTTGAACAGAGGAACGGTGCTAGAAATATTTAAAGGAGTATAATAAAGAGTTAAGAAGAATAGAGGATGACGCCTCGAGGATCAATAATTCGCTTGTTTTGTCTTGTCCCTAGAAAGGTTAAAAGAAAAGAAACGTTGACTGGACTGGATTGAATTGCGACCGCGAAGCGCGTCTCCAATTAGAATGAGCCAGAGTTTAGCGAGCACTGGGACTAGGGAGGGGGTGGCTCTATGCAATTAGGAGCCCAGGATCAAGAGTGCGGCAAATTTAAGCGCCCAACCTAATGACGCCCCTCGCTGAGCTGATAAGATAAGAGATTTTTTGGTCTCTGCTAGCTTCTATATCTTCAATCTGACGACCACACAATCAGCATCTCTGCCATGGCTGACAAGTTATTACATGGCGGCGCATGCATGCGCAGAGCGTTACAGCTCGTACAGAGTGAGAGAATGGCAATCCGACCTGCCTTTATTCTTCCAACCCATTTCTTTCACCATTCACAGCAAGCATTCAATTTGACGACCACAACAGCGCCGACTAGCGATGCGACGCCTGCAGTTCTAGACACAAAGTCTGTGGAGGCTGCAATCAAAGACGCACCTAAAAGTCTCGATGTTGACAATGAGCTTGCCGAAGGCTCTATATCGCAAAAGAAGGAAAAATTGAAGATGGAGAGAACAGTCCGCAAGGAACTACAATATCTAAATAACGACCCCTGGAAAGTTACGGAATATGTTAAGAAGGCGCTAGAAAGAGGCAAATTCGATGAAGCCCACCTACTTGTACAAACAGGAAGTAAGACCATGCAATTGGTCGTGCCGTGGAATTTGTTGATGGACCACTTGTTGAACCAGCAGCAAGTCAAGAGAGCGATCAAGCTGTTGAATGAGGTAGGCTTAAGTTCTAATATAGCCTTCAAATTCAGATGCTAACATTATGTCAGATGAAAAAACGCGCGCAGTTTCCTAATGCACAAACTTATACCACCCTGTTCTGTGGTCTCGCCAAGTCGCAACACCCCAAAACCGCAGTCTTTGAGGCTGTGAAGCACTACAATGCTCTCCTTAAGGATAGCCGCCTGGAGCCAAACAGCACTCATCTCAACGCAGTGCTCAATGTGTGCAACCGAGCAGGCGACATGGACTCCATGTTCTCCATCGTCGACACTCTCAACGAGTCAACTCGATCTCCCACTTCCTACACCTACACGACTGTCCTCAATGCTTTGCGATATAATACTCTTGATGGTATGGATGAATTAACTCCTGACCAGAAGGAGTACAATGTCAACAATGCCATTCAACGCGGAAAAGCTATCTGGTCAGAGGTTATCGGCAAATGGCGACAAGGGCGTCTAGTTATTGACGAGGAGCTTGTTTGCTCAATGGGCCGTTTGATGCTCATGTCAACCGACCTCGCTGGGAAGAGGGAAATTCTTGACCTTGTCGAGAAGACCATGAACATCCCAAATTTGTCCGAAGTTCAGGGAATGTCTGCTGAAGACGCTCGCAAGCAGGACGCTCGCACGGGTGGAGCGGTCAAACAGGACAACGGTGTCTATGCAAACCCTGGAAATAACACCTTGTCTCTATTGTTGCAAGTTGTGTATCAGGCGAAGCTGAGCAGCCTCGGTATCAAGTACTGGAATTTCATTATACGCCAGTATGGTCTTGAGCCTGATAGGGACTGTTGGATGCGCCTCTTTGCCATCCTCAAGCAAGCCAAAGCTAGTGGCCATGCTACAGAGATTCTCGACATTATCCCCAAAAACATCAACAATGCACGCTTCTACCGCATAGCCATGGAAACGTGTGTTCGCGACAATATCAACCCAAATGTCAACAAGAACGCCGATCGTGCACTCGACAGCATGATGAACAACTTCAAGGTCCCTGACGCTCATACCATGCGCCTCTACCTCAATGTCGCTCAAACCAACCACTTCCATCTCCGCGCTCGTGCCGAAAAAGGCGACGTGGCTGGCTCTAAACGTGACTACGGCATACAGATCACCAATGCGCTTGATCGATTATGGGTGCCCTACCGCAGACTCCACGATCACTATTTCAAGGATGTCAAGATCAACACAGACGAGCAAAAGGGGGTTCTCTACAATGAGCAACGCGAGGTAATCGCTCTCGCGCGTATTATGTATGGATCATTCAACAAGGTCATCCAACAAGAAATGCTTCCCAATGAAGACCTCGAGAAGATCCGCTCTGTCGGCGGCCGCATCAACCGTGAGATCAACGACTTCTTCGCCAATCGTGAAGAGAGGGAACCTAATTTGCGCAGAACTCGGGGCCGTGGCACAGCAGAGGAGGATATGTCCGCAAACAGCGAATCCATGAACATGGGACAGTTTTGGGACACAACCAGGGCTGGACACCCAAAGAACAAACCGTTTTATAGAGATCCACAAAGGCGTCATGACGAAGTCAGCCACGACACATTCAACGAGAGTTACGCCGGCAGGTGGAACGACAGGCCCAAAATCAGACGCACGAGTCCCAGACCTGATTGGAACGCCTCTCGCGACGATAGAAGGCGCAACAAGGAGCTTAACGAGAAGCTTAAGAAACTTCAGAAGCGCTCATGGTAGTCTGAGGTTCGGTTTATCGCAAAACTGAAGGCATCGTTGTAATCGAGTATCTAAAAAGACCGAAGGACAACGCTCGTGTAAAATCAATCTGATGTGTGTACGATATAGATGCAAAACACGGCGCAAGGGCATAGAGCATTATGTGGCGTTTCGGTAGACGAGGGCAGCTCTTTGTATATGAAAGAAACATCCCTTCACAAATATGAAGTCCTGGTCTATCTTGGTGACAATTCCGATCAAATACATTATATCATCTTTTCGCCGGTTTCTTATCGATTTATGGTTCATCATTCATATAGCCTCAAGTCTAAGGATAGAAGCTGGGGGTTCTTAATGACTGTCCAATTTGTTGATTGTTCTAATTCTAGTCATGTATGAGAATAAACAGATGTATCCTCTGATTTAAGTCGAAGGTATTCTGTTCTATGCCCAGCACCAATAACCTACTTGCCAAGTCCAACCCGCATAAGAGCCCGTCCTTGAATTACCCAGCAACATTACCAATTTGAGGCCCAACATAGGGAGCCTCAACACATGTTCGAGACCATGCTGGGATTTTTAGTATTGCTCAGGGGGTGGCATTCTTCTTCACACACGGGTGATTTCTCAAATACACTCGGGGGCAGTTGGAGAGTGGTGATAGAGGTACATCGCGATCGCGTGTCTTGATCAAGACTCTGCTTCACATCCTTCCCAATGGCCAGATATTTATCTGAGTCACTCTGTCTCCAAGTGCACGGAAGCTGATCTCTTTGTAAGTGGCAGCAGTCTCCGGGTTTGACAACGCGACGGAATGAGTCCTTTTTTGCGGAGGGATTAGCCGTATAGCCAGGGTTCATGGGTCTGCTGGTTTGCCTTTTCTTCCGCTCGAGTGGTTGCAATATAACGAATGGCGGCACCGTGAACCGAGTTGTGGGTGTCACTTTCCCTATATTGGTCGCTGGCGAGGGCTGCAACGATTTGCGTTCAACATGCATGCCAACTGAGGCCCCTTCTATGCAAGCTCGCAATGTCGATGATCTTTCGAGGCTGCAGCCGGACAGATCGGGGAGGGGGTCAAGTTGAGGCGGATGCTTCTCAACGGTGGGTAAAGATAGCACTGGTTCGGAGTCATCGCAGGACGTCTCTGATGGCCCTGGGGGAGCGTATTGTGATTCAGGCGGAAGGATTGAAGAGTTGCTTGAAGAGCTTCCATTTCGAGTCCATCTCTCTTTAGCATGCTGAAATGCATTGCTAAGGTTGGCGTTGGGGTAGGAAAAGTCTTCAGCTAAACGAGAGTGAGATAAATGGCGTGAGAGAGAAGCAATTAAGACTACTAACCTGCCTTAAGGAGATTGGGAACTCCCGGGACTTCTGAGACGGATAATGTTTCCAAGTTCGTAGAAGTCGAGGCAGTTTTTCGTCGTTTTGGTTTCAACCATCGGGCGATATGAGAATACGATGAACTTTGCGAAGTTGACCTCTCATGACTGGGCTTTATTGGCTTGTTATCATTACGGCCTCTAAAATCAGTCTCCTCGGACCTATCAGCACGGGCCCTGCGGCGATTTGATGGAAGCCTCTAGCTGCCGAACTTGTTGTGAGACTTGGGGTGCTCCGAGGACACAGACACAGGCTGCAGCTGAGGTCGAGGCTGGATGCTTTTCTTGAGTTTCGCCCGCCAGGAACTGAAGATGCTATTGTGCATGATGTAAGTATTGATGGCGGCGGATATGGATGAAGCGGATAAAATAAGCCAATCTTGGGGATTGATGTGAGTTGAACAAAGGTGGCCTAGGTGTCGGGCAGATACTTGGGTAGGTAGGCATTAGGTATATTATGACAAAAGGTGAAGGTTCATCTTGGTTATCTGGTATGGAAAGAACTTTTGGCTACCCTGTCAACTCTCATCATGGGTAGGTATTTCCCGGAGTATCCGCATTCTGGGGAAGGTGTGCTTCTCTATTGAGTGAGTCGGCGCCCGAGTACACGGAGGAGACGGGCCTATCTCGGTCGAGTGGGGCCGTCCCGGCACGGCAGTTGGGCGGCCGAGCATTAGAGGTCTCATTTACTATCCAATGCGTACAACTCATGATATCTGGTTACAGTGAAGAAAATAAAAAATGGAGCGTTCCTTTGTGAGCTTGTTCGGAAATAAACACATTGTATACTTCACAACACCAGTTAAAGTCACAAGACACTCGACTCAGCCATAGCACTAACTTCGAACAGGTCGCGGAAAGTGAGAGGTCGCGTCGGGGGCAAGAACGCTAAGCTCTTTTGAGCCGATGCTCATTTATGCAAGATCGCTTTATGCATTGCAAAGTGCCTCTAGCGAGGGGTACTTCAACGTCCAGCATTGCTTATCTCAAAGTGCCTATTGGCTGCTCTGAGTTGAGGCACTTTACAGGAGGCCCCACCATTGACACGAGCCGAGACGCGACTTTAGGAGGTTGAGCGCGCTTTGACGCGTCTCCCTGACCACTTTTCTAAATGAGCAGCACTGGTTACCGGGGGACCAAGCAGTACAGCCCTCCCTCCACCATTTCCAGTCTCGATATTGACATTTTTCATACACCACGATCACGAGCAAGATCCAATCGAATTAGCGGCATTCAAGGCCTTTACTTTGCCTCCTTCCATTCTCTCTCTGATATGCCCCCAGTCTAAACTCTTCTCCCGTCATGTCTCACAGGGCTCGGCTCGCTGAGCTCAAGGCTCTTCGAGAGTCTGGCAAGAAAGCCTTCGATACTTACAAAGTTGCCGACGTCGACAACCTATACGATGAAGTCGATGAGGATGGTTACAAGGAGGTTGTTAGAGACCGATTAAATCAGGACGACTTTGTTGTCGACGACAACGGCGAAGGTTACGCAGATGATGGCCGTGAAGACTGGGACCGAGTGCAGGCTTATGATTCGGAAAGTGAAGAAGAGGCTGCCGTTCGTGGACGACCTAGTAAAGCTGGTTAGTTGTCCAGCAGGAAACCGTCTACACACACCCCCGTATACTCACATATTATGTAGCCAAGAAGAATCGCCAGGAAGAACAAGCCAAGCGAGATGCCAACGATAGAGACATCAGTGAATATTTCAAGGGCGTCAACAGGGCCCAGCCAAAGCCCAAGGTACATATTCCACTCGAGACACAGTTGAATAATTGACTGACCGCAATGTTAGGTCGTCAAGACAAAGGAAGACGACGACTTCCTCTCAAATCTCCTGGGCGAGGTTGAGAATAACATCCCAGCGCCTGCTCATATTTCAAGGGTCGAGAGGTCTGGCGGCCGTCGCAAAGCAAGGGCTCTTTCGCCTGCTCCTGAGCCTATCCACAAGAAAACGAAGACACTCGATACCCGGATACCGTCGCCTCCCCCACCAGCCATTGACGATGACGATGGTTTCATCCCCCCTGTCGACGATGACATCCTCGAAGCTGCTGATATCCCCATGAGCGACCCCGCGCCATCTTCGCCTGCTGCGAAAGTAGCACAGAGAAAGGCGCAGGTCAAACAGGAGCCAAAAGATGACGATGACGATGAAGACATGATGGAAGTTGCACACGCTGGCGCTATCGCGACAACCAGTGTTAACTTGGCAAGCTCAAGGCCCATCAAGAAGATCCTTAAGTCAGAGTCTTATCCTACACCCGCCAGCTCCTCTCCTGTAAAGCCCAATGGCGCCCCAGTCGACTCAACTTCTTGGAATGCCCTCACAGAGAGATTAAATGTCGTCACAAGCTCACCGGCAGAAACAAAGACCATTGGCAAAATCGATTACAAGGATGCCATTGAGGAAGACGGCAGTCTAAACTTTTTCTGGACCGATTACACCGAAGTCAACGGCAGCCTTTGTCTCTTCGGCAAAGTCCTTAACAAGAAGACGAGATCATACGTCAGCTGCTTTGTTAAAGTCGACAACATTCTAAGGAAGCTCTACTTCCTCCCGCGCCAGCATCGCCTGCAGGATGGCGAAGAGACAGGCGATGAAGTCGAAATGATGAATGTGTATGATGAGATTGATACTCTGATGACAAAGATGAACGTTGGCATGTACAAGATCAAGGCCTGTACCAGAAAATACGCCTTTGAGATTCGTGATGTTCCCAAAGAAGCCCAGTATATGAAGCTTCTCTATCCCTACAACAGTAAGTTTCATCATTGTTCAAGCCAACGAGAATCAGCTAACGCTTATGGTAGAGCCGGAGGTCGACCCCAGCAGACCAGGCGAGACTTATTCTCACGTCTTTGGTAGTAACACAGCTCTCTTTGAGCAGTTTGTTCTCTGGAAGAACATCATGGGTCCATGTTGGCTCAAGATCGAGGACGCCGATTTCGACAAGCTCAAGAACGCTTCGCACTGCAAACTGGAAGTTTTGGCTGACCACCCCAATATGGTTTCAGTTCTGAGCGAGTCTGACAATCTCGATGCGCCTCCACTGACTCTTATGAGCGTCTCTCTAAGAACTGCTTTCAATGAAAAGGACAACAAGCAGGAGATTCTGGCTATCAGTGCAAGAATCTACGAAAAGATATCCCTCAGCGATACCACACCTGCAGAAAAGCTACCGTGCCGAACTTTTACTGTAATCCGCCCACACGGCCAGGCTTTCCCTATGGGTTTCGACCAGCTTGCCAAGAGGAGAAATCGCGGCTTGATTGTCTTGAAGAAGCAGGAGGCCGATATCCTCGCCTTCTTCTTGGCCCAACTCGATGTCGCAGACCCAGATGTAATTCTCGGTCACCAACTGGAGGGTGTGGACTACAGTGTCCTCCTCAACCGTTTGTATGAGAAGAAGATCCCCGGATGGTCCAGGCTAGGCAGATTCCGCCGTACGCAGTGGCCGTCCTCCATTGGCAAGACTGGTGGTAATGTTTTTGCTGAACGCCAGATTCTCTCGGGACGTCTGTTGTGCGATCTTGCCAACGATGCCGGAAAGTCCGTCATGTTCAAGTGTCAGTCGTGGAGCCTGACAGAGATGTGCAGCCTGTACCTCTCTGGTGACAACCGACGTCGTGAGTTCGATAATGAAGTCGCTCTGAAGACGTGGGCCAAGGAGAAGCAGGGTCTTCTGGACTACATCACTCATATGGAGGCCGACACACACTACATCGCCGCCCTGGCTCTGGGTGTCCAGATGTTGCCCCTGACTAAGGTTCTCACCAACTTGGCAGGAAACTCGTGGGCTCGAACTCTGACCGGAACTCGTGCAGAGCGAAACGAATACATTTTGCTCCACGAGTTCTACCGCAACAAGTACATCTGCCCTGACAAGCAGACCTTCCGCAGCCGCCAGCGCGCCGAAGAAGCACAACGTGAGGAGGAAGCGGCCGAGGGAAAGAAGAAGGACAAGTACAAGGGTGGTCTGGTTTTCGAGCCAGAGAAGGGTCTCTATGACAAGTTCGTGCTTGTTATGGACTTCAACTCCCTATATCCGTCCATTATTCAAGAGTTCAACATCTGCTTCACAACCGTGGATAGGCCAGTTACAGTAAGTTCTTCGAGGTCATCATATCAGGCTCAAGTCTAATCATGTCTGCAGAACGATGAGGAAGATGAGGTCCCTGAAGTTCCTACCAACCAAGATCAGGGTATTCTTCCCAGGCTCATTGCCACTCTCGTCAGCCGTCGTCGACAGGTCAAGAGTCTCATGAAAGATAAGAAGGCCACTCCTGAAGAGTTGGCCACATGGGATATCAAGCAGCTGGCCCTCAAGCTGACTGCCAACTCTATGTACGGATGTCTGGGTTATACCAAGTCACGCTTCTATGCTCGGCCTCTGGCAGTCTTGACAACCTTTAAAGGTCGTGAAATTCTTCGCAGTACCAAGGAGCTTGCCGAGAGCAACTCACTGCAGGTTATCTACGGTGATACTGATTCCGTCATGATCAATGCCAACGTGGACAACGTTGCCGATGCGTTCAAGGTCGGTAACGATTTCAAAAAGGCTGTCAACGAACAGTACAAGCTCCTCGAAATTGATATCGACAACGTCTTCCGCCGCATTCTTCTGCAAGCCAAGAAGAAGTATGCTGCTATCAATCTTGTGGAGAAGGACGGGAAATTCATCGAGAAGATGGAAGTCAAGGGTCTTGACATGAGGCGTCGAGAATACTGTGCCCTGTCCAAGGAGATTTCTCAACACCTCCTTAATGAGATTCTCTCTGGTGACGACACCGAAGTCTCCATCGCCCGAATTCACGAGTACTTGAGTGAAATTGCTGGTAAGATGCGCGAGCAGACTATTCCCGTTCAAAAGTATATCATTCATACACAACTCGGAAAGGCACCTAAGGACTACCCCGACTCCAATTCCATGCCCCAGGTTCAAGTCGCTCTCCGTGAAATGGCCAAGGGCAAGACAGTTCGTAAGGGAGATGTCATCGCGTACGTGATTACGGGTGACAGTAAGAGCTCGGAACCAGCTCCTAAGCGAGCTTACACTCCTGGCGATCTCAAGGCAGACTCTACGCTGCTGCCTGATGTTGAGTGGTACATTGGCAAGCAGATTTTCCCACCTGTTGAGCGTCTGTGTGCCAACATCGTTGGAACATCAACGTCCCAGCTGGCGGAGCACCTTGGTCTCGATATCAAGCGCTATAGCTCGTTTCAGACTCAGCAGAACAGTTCGGGCAATGATCTTGAGATCCACCCCTTGGACTCTCAGATTCCGGATGAGGTCCGCTTCGGTGGTTGTGCTCGTCTATCTTTGCGTTGCCGCAAGTGCAAGTCCTCATTCACATTTGAAGGTCTTGCTACATCCCCTGATCGGGTATCTCAGTCGGGTGTCCTCTGCAGTTGTGGTAGCACTATCTCTACACTCTCCGTTGTAGCACAGATGGAGCACGCGATCCGTACGCAGACAAGCCGGTACTACGAGGGTTGGCTAGTTTGTGACGATAGTCAGTGCGGTAACCGAACACGTCAAATGAGCGTCTATGGCTCTCGTTGTCTAGGGCCTAAGGGACTTGCACGAGACTGTCTGGGTCGAATGCGTTACGAGTATACCGAAAAGGCCATCTACACCCAACTCCTCTACTTCGCCAGCCTATGGGATGTAGACAAGGCCAAGACTAAGGCCGCAACCTCCGAAATGTCCAGACAAGACCGCGAGAACATCCTCGCATTAGCTGAACACAATCGCGTGCGCTTCGGGAATGTCAAGGGCATCGTTGACAAGTATCTCGACAAGTGTGGTCGACAATGGGTAGCCATGGACACTCTGTTCACTAAGCTGGGCTTCAAGCCACTGGTATAAGGGTGTGTTAGGAGCATGAACAGCTGTGTATGAATGTACTGTGGCAAGGGATTCCTGGGTCATCGGCGTCTTGGGCATGTCATGTTTGTATGAGCGGGATTTCTATAAGGTGAACACAGGGATTGGCAGTTTTTCCAGCCCCTAATGATGGGGTTTAGCAGGCAGAAGAGCAGCCGGCGACTCTGGATGGCGTTTGACGGGGTTTTGAGGCCAACGCTCATCGAGTAACAGCCATAACATCTGTTTACATAGTTCTAAGATAAGGCAAATAGTTTATTAACGCAAGGAATGATAATTTCCCTCCATCAGACCATAAGATTCGGTTCTACATTGGACCCTATTCATCATTCACGTGTCAAGATGTCATGATTCATAGACAGCAAGTTTTGAACATATATATGTAAATTTTTCCTGCCAATGGTCCATGCTCCTTCGAAATTAGATGATATACAGTAAAAGCATCGTCAAGACCCTTTTGTCAAAGCTCGACTAGGCCGAACGCCCCTATACATTATACACCAAGTGAAAGAGTCGCTCCCCAGCGGCTCTGCCCTCCTTCTTGGTACACCAATGTATATGCCCATGAGGCGAAGTAAAGAGAGCTCTGTCGTCATCATCAATCATGGTCTTGTTTTGTGAATCTGTTCCTGTCCCATCGTGACGTGACGTAAATCGTCAACATTGAATAAGGGGCAACATCTAAAGCCAGCGAAGGGGCGTAAGCATGGCCAGAGGCTGTCCACGTATAATGAGACGGCAGAGAGGTAGAGGTAGAGTAGAATGCACCGTGAAAACCTTTCATTTCATTTCGTTCCGTTCCGTTCCATTCCCTTCCTCGTTCTGCCTCGTTGATTGATTCCGAAATAAAATTCAACCGCATATTCCCTGAACACCACCTCCATCGCCCACCTCGAGATCGTATGTATATGATGGTTGCGACGTAACCATCGTGACGCTTTTACCATCAATACCTCTCCTTTTTCGTTCGTACGTACGTAGCCCCCTGCAGATAAAACAGCCAGCAATAATACGCTGGCAAGCGACAACGTTAAAGTCATCTTGAACCCTTGAACCGGAAATCCTCCACAACATTAAAGAGCTGAAACACACTCGAAGCATGATCAGAAAAGGGGTCAGGTAGATAGGTGGTAATGAGCACAATGATGAAGGAAATCCCCTAATCCGAGATAAGGGTCACCTCTCGCGGTAAGAGGTATCATGTCCGTCTGTCTATGGGCAAGGTATCATGAGTTCTGGGACAAAGAAAAGTGCTCAACTTTTGTGACACGTCTGGTGAAAAAAGCCTGTAAATGCAAGAAAACACAGCTTCGCCTAGTCTATTCTGCCGAAATGCAAGACACCGAAGGAAGAAGAATACTTTTACTCGCTCTCTTTCTTATCACTGTCAGGGACAGCCTTCGACATCGCGGGGGAGGCAGAAGTAGATGGGGGCGAGGCCGGGTGGTCGCTCTCCATGTTGGCAAGCAAGCTAGAGATTGTTAGCTACTGGAATTTTGATATGTAATTAGGCAACGTCATTCTTACCTGAATGCATTAGAGTGAGAAGTGTTCTCGCGGGTAGGAGGAGTGCCAGTTCGTGAAGAAGTAGCAGAGTCCTCACCACGAGGGCCAAGGTAACCGCCAGGTCCCATGCGTCTACCGCTGTTGCTGCGAGAGGAGAGCATAGAACTGGGGCCAAGGGTGATGCCGCTTGAAGTTCGATTGGCAGAGCCCTTCAGACGGCGCAGATCGTCCATACCGACCTGGTTGCTGGTCTGTTGTGCGTAGCCAGCAGAGAAGTTGCGAGCATCGCCACGTCCAACGGGAGGGCGACCACCGCCTCGCTGGTTGGTGCGGGCAGCCTCTTGGGCCTTGGCAGCCTGAGCGGCCTCAGCCTCGGCTCGAACCTCGTCAAGAGTCTTGGGTCCCTTGTTAGTCTCCTTGGAGTGCCAGTTGGCCTTGCGGAGATCAACAACATCCATGAGCATGAACTTGAGTCGGCTAGGAAGCTCAGGAAGATCCATCATGGTCTGGATGCGCTGGAAGTAGGCATCCATCATAGGTCGACCCTTTTCAGTGCTATCGAGGTTGCCACCAATAGTCCGGAGCAGCTTGCTGAGCGACTCAACTTCGGCCTCATCAGGCACTCCCTTATAGTCGACGAGCTTGTGCACACATTCGTGCATGATACGCTCAGTAAGCATGCCGAGCTTGTAGAGCTCACCAATGAACTGGACGAGACCAAGACCACGTCGCTTGGCAGCAGCGGCAGCATAGTACTCATCCGACAGGAGCGCGGCCTCACCAGTCTTCTTGCCTGCGGACTCATCTTCCTCTTCAGGCTTTTCGGGCAAATTGACAGTCCAACCACGCTCGAACTCCTCTTGACATCGGTTGAGTAGGTACTTGCGGAACAAGTTGCCACCACTGACAACGTTGCCATTCTTGTCCTTGATACGCTCATCCCTAACATCGGGGCTCATAGTCTCAAGCATACGCTTGCAGAACTTGGCATACATGGAAGCCCAGTGAGCTTCATCAGTAGCCTTCTCGAAAGTAAGCTGAATGACTTGACGAAGAGTGCGACCATCTGACTCATCCTTAGACTGGGATGCAATGAGCAAGATCTGGTCCGCAATTCTGTCGAACTTCTCGGGAGTCATCTTGTTGAGCGCGGCCTTGACCTTTCGTTGAACCATATCAGGCTCAAGGTGGCCAGTGGGGGCAGCGGTTGCACCAGTATTCTTACCAACACTGGTAGGCTTCCAGCCGTTGGCGGTTTGAGCGATGGGCTTGAGCTCTTGACCAGCAGTCAAAGGCATGGTCTTAGCAGCCTGAGCTTCCTTCGCCTCTTGACCACGCTTGCTGTTGCCACCACCACCACGGCGAGAACCGCGTGGAGAACCAGGTAGTTGAGAGGGTCCCCGCGAGCCACCTGTGGGGAAACCGCTGGAACTGCGACCCATGGAACCCATAGAACCAGGCCGGGCTTGATTGGAAAGGGCGAAGCGGAGCTCAGAAGTACTGTTGCTGGGGAGAGTACGGGAAGCAGTAGGAGCGTGGAAGGTGCCCATGGGGAATCCACTAGCAGCTGAGCTTGGGCCACGGTGAGAGCCTCGTCCAGACCCGCCAGGAGTGTTGGTCCTGGAGCGGTCATCGCCAATGAGGGACTTGACCTGCTGGCCGAATTCGAGAGAAGGCTGCTCAGTAAAGACCTTCTGGAACTGCAACAAGAAGTTGGCATCATACTTGAAGGTCTTACCCTTCTTCTGAACTGCTGCGTTGAGAGCAGGGTTAGGCGACTTGATACCGGCAGGGTATATGTCTTGGTCGATAACCTTCAGGAAACGGGCAGACTTGAGCGATTGCAGAGCGGCGCTGGGCTGGGCGGGCTCCACGGGCTTGGTATTGAGAGGCGTCAAGTTGAGAGCAGCGGGCTTCGCGCCGCGCTTGTCCTGCTTAGGGGCATCGGCAGACTTGTCGCCACCAATCTTCATGTTGGCAAGCTTGTCGGTGACAGACTCGACCTTCGCAGGCTCAGGCTCCTTGCCGCTGCGTGCCTTGGAGAGTAGCTCGGCGACTGAAGGAGCAGAGCCACCAGATGACTCAGCCTGCTGGCGTCGCTTCTCCTTCTCTTCTTCAAGACGCTCCATCTCACGCTCCTGTTCCCGAAGCTTGCGATCTTCCTCAGCAGCATTCTTGGCACGGTCCTTATCAGCCTGCTCTTTAGCGAGGGCCTTCTGAGCCTCAACCTTCTTGCGATGCTCTTCCTCGGCCTTCTCACGCCGGGCATCCTCTTCCTCCATCTCGCGGATCATGCGCTCCATCTCATCCTCGTCGGGTTCGTCATTCTTGGCAGGCTCGGCAGGCTTCTCAGCCTCCTTCTGAGGTTCCTCGGCCTTGGGAGCAGACTCAGGGGCCTTGGCCTCAGGCTCAGGCTTGCTCTCAGGTTCAGCCTTAGCATAGGGGACAGGCTCGGCCTTGGTTTCGGTAGGCTTGACCTCAGACTTCTCGGCAGGCTTGTCTTCAGTTTTGGCTGCAGGCTGCTCGGAGGGCTTCGGCTTGTCCTCCTTGGGAGAGGCCTGTGTGGCCTGCTTGATCTTCTCCTTAAGCTCATCTTGGATCTGCTTAGCAGTCTTGGGAGCAGCATGGCTGTCCGTGCGGCCGTGTGAAGGGGTAGATGGCTTAGGTGGTGGGGTAGATGAAGCAATCACAGGGGGGGTCTTAGACTGCTGGACACTGGGAGCGGGAGAAGAGGGGGTTTTGAAGGATGATGTGTCAATAACTTCGCCAGCAGCATTCTTGATCTGAATGGCGGCGCTCTTCTTAGGCACCTTAACGAAGCTGTTTGCAGTGGGCTTCAAGGAGGAGCTTTGAGGCTGAGGGGTCGATGATACAATAAGAGGAGTGTTTTGCTGGCTGGCGCTTGGCGGCCTCTCAGGCTGAGAAGGTGTTCGCGACATGCTGTGGCTATGCTGTGTGTAAGGAGCAACGAAGTTTTGAGCGTAACCTGGAGAGTTAGGGTTGGGAGGAGCAGCCATATACGGCATATTGTTGTAGCCGTATTGCATCGACAAGGGACGTCCATAACCATCTACTTGCGGGGCACCAGGAGGATAACCGTAATTCTGGTTTTTCAAAGTTAGCACGTATTCAAACAAACCGCCTTCTGGTGACAAATCAAAAGGCGCAGGTGGATCTTTAAAGGAAAGGGCTGAATGAGGTTTTTGGGGACAGCTCGAAGATGGGACACGTGTGCTACTAGTATCTTGTTCTCGCCATGGCTGATCTGAACGTTTACTGAAACGTCGACGCTGGTTGAACTCATTGCCATGCAGATCTCGTGACGGATCTTGCGAGCGAACGACCTGGACCGACTTTTCCAGGTCGCCACGCTTCTGCTTGTTCTTCTTGCTGTTTTTCGAAAAAGGCTTATCAACTTGAGAAAAAGGGTACTGTACTTGTTGGTGTTGTTGAGCCATAGGAGGCGGGTAGTGGTATTGAGGAGGCGTCTGCATAGCCATGTTAGGTTGCATAGTGGCAGTTTGCATGTTAGGAGTATTCGGCATCGAGGGGACAAGGGCCGGGCTTCGGGCGGGCTGAGGAGAGTTCGGGTACGGCATGTTGCGAGGCTGGGGCTGGAAGGCCGGGGGCATGCCACGGCCCTGGCCAGGACCGTTGCGGAACTGGTTATTAGGGGGGTAACCCATCTGCTGGTTGAAGTTGTTGCCATGGGGGTTATAGCCGCGACCACGACCACCTTTAGGCTGGAAATTGCCTCGACGAGCGCCGTCGCCTTGCGCTCAGTGCCCTGACTCACGTCT
>JABCJY010000822.1:0-135557 GCA_013184415.1 Fusarium concolor
AGATTTGTTGGTGCATATACTTATTTGGTGCATATGCTTATTATGTACGTTACCCAACACTATAGAATAGAGGTCGGATTTTACCAAAGGAGGGAAATGAGACACCAACAAGTTAAATTCTGAATAACATTGTGCTACTCTAATAATGCCATCAAAGACCGAATTTTAGCCAGAACAAGAAATATCGCGGTGGCAAACAAATTATGATGGAATGAAAGCCGGTAACGGGAATGTGATGCATCAACTTTGTTTCAATCCTAACTAACCATTTCGATAAAACATGCTCTAGTGGCTGACGCCAAAGAAAGACATCTGACCAAGTTCCGCAAATCATCGGAGGTTGATAAGCAGGACGATTGAAAACCGCAGAGAATAACCACAAATTAACCTTAAATTAAAGTATGACAATGCAAACTCTCCTGCATTAGTCGTAACTTCTCTCCTTCCATTCTACTCTTTCAGTCACTACCGAAAGCTGTCGTGCTAGGCTATGCAGTACTTAAATTGAGTGTACAGAAAATTTAATGGGTTGCGGTTGCAGTGCGATTAAGACTCTTGAGAATTAGTTTCTGGGATAATCGATTCTCTCATGGCTTGTATTCAAGAAGTTGGGGAACGGGACTGGGACAATTGTTGTAAATGCCAGCGACTCTCTAACTGTGCTTGTTTCTTTAAACAATACTAATATGATGTCTATGTAAAACTTTTCGTTGATATATAAATAAATTCTCTGCAGACAACAGAATAATACATTGTCATAATCTGAGCGTCGAAGCCGTCAACATACTGAGACGGATTTGCTGTATATATATGTATTACAAGGGCATATCCCCGCTTTCCATTAGCTAGAGGCTTGCTGGATAGGCTACATTACGTCATTGATTTTCGTGCGCTTACAGTATTACTCTACATGTCCGGAAGAAAGGATTGTTATATTCAGATTTCTTGAGCTTATCTCCAAGCTTGGTCAAAATATCGTTCCTGGTACCTATGACATCAAGAAGCTACTCCACCACTGAAGCATTAAAAGTGCGGCTGAGAGCGTGAGCCGTCTTAGCCGGGTCGGCCGCTTCGTCAACAGCTGGGACTGGACGACCTTCAACACAGCCACAGCGTCGGCCGCTTTAGAAAATCCTTCCCGAGCAAATGGTTTCATTTCCTGCTGTTTTTACCATCAACGGCAATTATTCGTGTCAATCTTGCACATCGATCCCGGCATTGGGAAATCTAGAAATTAGGTTTTTCCGCGCAAGGGCTCCGTGACAAAACGTCAAAAGCGGGCCTAGATCCACGCTGAAAGTTGACTGTCATTGTTATCAAGCTCTAGCTTCTTGGCAAGTTTTGCCCGCCAGCCTTGTAGGGCATCCGTAGTTGGGCCGGAAATAATGATCTGCAAGTTCCGAAATATCCTCTCGGCGTAGCCCGAGAATCGGTTACTGTCGTGCTGGATCCTCATTATATAAGCTTCATAAGCATAAGTAAGCCGAGCTCATTGCCCTATTTTAGACGTTTCACTGGAAAGCACACAGATGAGGGATGACCCCGGTGGGATATGGTTACTCAGCAAGCCGACCCACCAAGACTATACATAAGCGGGCACTGCACTGCCACGACTCCGAAAGTGGGATGCAATTATCGTATATTTTGGTGAATTGACAATGCCGCGTTTTAGCTTCGGATCCTTCAGTCTATTTCTGGGTAGCGTGAAACCAGTCCACGTGGTTTGCGCCTTTGCTGAGTTGTTTGTGATGGTAATGGAGTCCTGAATTGCTGTTGGTATATTAACAAAGCACCTTCGACGGATGACAGTGACTGAGATGACGTCTTCTTAGCTACTAGTACAATATGATTGTAATGCCTACCATAAATGGTCCCGTAATAAGTGAATATGCCAAGCCAAATCAGCAAATCAAGGTGTTCTGCGACGTGAGACGGAAATAAGTTCTCCGCGTCTTCTCAGCGATACCCAGCATACAATGCACATTGAATAACACCATACGATAGATGCTGAAACACTTGTGACCACAAATAAAAGTCGTCACCTCGTATTCCTGGGTCGATAGCTGCCAAAAGGACGGGCGTCGGTCCCATAGTGGTCGATCACGACCCAAAAACCCACTGCGCGGCCGCCGCTAGAGGTACGTAGCATGGCATGGGCAATGTCGGGTTATCCGTTGAGATGGTCCCCGACTTTGTAATAAAGAGTATCTTTGATCAGAAGTCTGGAATACCCATACTATATCTTGGAATTTGTTTGTTCATGGCAAAAATGATGGTCAGACACAACCGAAAGGTTCTCGTTATCTATGCTTCCTTGGCTTTTGTATGGGTTATCCTCTTCCAGTTATGTAGAGTCTACACCTTTTCCGATCCGTCCTCCTTCTTTTATGATCCTCGTCGCGCGTACCAGACACGATATACCGATATTCGAGAGAGCCAAGCAGATGAACTTCTCAACCTTGCCAACAGCTCCCTCCCCGATGACCTCTCGAACCTGCCTTTGATACACAACGACTCTATACCACAAGCCCGAGACAAGCATCTATGCATCGGCATACCGAGCGTCAAACGAGAAAGAGAGCAGTTCTTACCAAGAGCGCTGGCGTCCTTAGTTGAAGGCCTCAGTCCTAAACAAAGGAGTGCTATTCATATAGTGGTCTTGCTCGCAGACGACGGCGCCACAAGTCATCCGGCTTTCGGGCAACTATGGGTCGAACGTTTGGCAGACGAGATACTATTCTACGGCAACGCTTCTCTCAACGCCCCCGAAAGATACCACAATGTCACATCGACTGCCTCCAAATCTGGTCGAGAGATGTCCCGCAACGACCGAGTCCACCGCGATTATGCGACATTGATAGCTACCTGTCAGGAAAGAGGGGCAGATTATTTCGCATTGGTGGAAGACGACATTATTGCCGCACGAAATTGGCTCTACCGGCTCTCCTCAGCATTAGAAAAACTCGAACATACTGAAGAACCAGCCCACTGGTTATATCTTCGGCTCTTCTACTCAGAGACATACATGGGTTGGAACTCTGAAGAGTGGCGCACATACCTTGTCAATGCACTGTCTATATACGGCATTGTCTTGGTCGTTTACACTTTCGCCACAACGTTAGATATGCGTCGGAGACGCCAGGTTGTTCACCACAAGCCCAGCCCTTACAACATTGCGCATATGACATTCTGGACAGCCGCCTTTGTCACTTTATACTTTCTTGCTGGTCGGCTCACGGTAGATCCATTCCCGACGGGCGTACACGAGATGCCTAACTATGGATGCTGTGCACAAGGTCTCGTGATTCCTCATCAACATCTTGACGCGCTGGAGATTGCATTGCACACGGCATCTGACACCATCGCTGGCGATTCACTTATCGAAGCCTTTGCTGACACGCGGGGCTTGAAGAAGTACGCTATCACCCCGAGCGTGTTGCAACATGTTGGTATCAGGGGTTCGTCCGACCATGGAAGTAGGAAGGCAACGTGGAACTTTAACTTTGAAAAGATCAACACTAGAGCTTCAGCATAATCTATAAATAATACAAAACAGCATCACATCCTTCCTATAGGCCAAGATCGCTCGAGACTATCGCACCTTCAAGTGGCTCCCTCATTAGACTCTCCCATAAGTCTTGCCCATACGGAAAGACAATCTGATAACCCTCAGCAGGATTCAATTCCATACCATCCTCGTCTGCCAATGCCACTCGACGTATTGTGTCGCCAATGTCAGCCTCAATGTCCACCGAAAACGCCGACGAGCGCTCCAAGTCCATCAACGCACCAAGCAATCGAACCCCCCGCCTAGCAATGGAGCTCCTGTTTACTTCATGGCTAAGCAAATCTTTCCCGAACTCTACATATCCACGAATCCTTTCCAGGTCATGGGTGAGAGCGTTCTGTGCTTCAAAGAGTAGGGTGAAGAGGAGGGTGATTGAACAGCTGATGACGTACGACAGCGTGGTCCACATTCGTCGACAGATTCGTGTCTCGAGGCAGTCAGGCCATTTTTGGAAGGCTTCTATGCTTCGTTCCGCTATCGTTACACAGGAGAGCTATCCAAATATCAGTAATAGTCAATGGGGCGACTTTGGTAGAGTACCTGGGAAAAGGCAAACCGACGATCACGGAAGCACGACAACTGGAACTGACGATGGACAGTAAATATCTAGTCGTTTTGTTAGGCATACAAATAGTACTCTGATCTGCATCATGTACCTTTTGAGCGGTGCTCATAAGAAGCATGGCAGGCATGAGCTGCGTAGGGATGCCATCGGCTGCCGGTTCCTCATCGGGGACCGCGTTAACGTCGCGCAATTGCATTGACCATGACAGGTATAGGCTTTTTATCTCTCCGTCAACTTGTATGACTTTATCGTATCTTTCGATAGTATTTCCTCCATCGGTTTCTGCGTCACCAGCCTTAGACATTCTATCCTGGTGTTTCCACATGAGAACGGCCACTATAGAGAGGTCAGCGTGTGTCATGATCCACTTCGGAATGACTATCTCACACTGATGAAGACAGTTTGTCCATGTTTTGCCAGTGCAAGCCTCAGCTGGTTGGACATCGATTCTATCATCTTTGATCATTCTCTCTCCATAGTGGCAGTTATGAGGCATTGGAGTATTGAACTGAGTGGGGTGAATCTGGCATGTATTCTGGAACGGAATCTGCAGCCAGTCATAGCGTACAAGGAACCACCATACTCCCTTTCGTACCTCTCGGTCAATCGTCTCCACGGATTTTCCGCTAGCGGCATGCTCAGGGTGCTCCGGCCCCAGTCGGTGCAGATTTAGGCACTGAGCGATTCGGATACCGGTTGATACAAGGACACAAATGAGGTCCGATTTGTCGAAATTGTGAGCCACTTGAACCAACAAGCAGATCGTTTGGACGGACGTAATCTTGTGCTTATCCATGAACTCAGCCTGGTAGAGAAAGTCTATACTCTTGTCGAATAAGAGACGAGAAGCTTTTCTATTGACTTACATTACAAATCCATCAGAGGACGATTACTCAGTGAAGTAATGGGAAACTGACCTACTATTGGCGGGGAAAGAGAAGAAAGGAAGCCATTGTCGAGGTGGTAGAGTGTTTGCTGGTGAAACATTAGCTGCATGAGCCGAACTATCGATACTTTGATGTCTTACAGAAAGCAGAGCATAGTACAGAGCAATCCAACTTCTGTCACATTCCAACTTGAGAATATTTTTGTCGAATTCTTCAAGAAACGTTGACATATGAACGGTGTTGTGCATCCATGTCAAATGTCTTTGATGCAGCACCAAAATTGTACGCGCATCTTGGATTGGAAGAAAAGTATCCCACTTCTGAGCAGGTTGGTCTGCGACAGAAGGGGTTGCATCTCGTCCGATGAATTGGTTCAAGATATTGCGACGGCCATGGGTTAGAAACTCTAGAGCTGAAGCAGCTTCGTTGGTTAGCCGAGTACCGGGAGTTGAAATTGAAGCTAAAAGCTGTTGGAGAATTTCGTCATTGATCTGAGGCAATGCTTCGTTGGTGCTTGGCTCTGTTAAGGTCGAAGAGATAGCATCGGACGTCACTTCATTCGCTGGAGTCTGCTGGACTGTTGTACTATCACCAGTCCCTGTCGGTGCAGGTGCAGGTACTATAGGGTCTCCTTGTAGCGTGGAAGCCCTGGAACGAGCCGTTGAACGCCGTGTTACGACTGCTACTGGCTCCCGCTGACACTGGGAGGCCTTGTTTTGGCGTACGCATGCAGTGCAGGGAATAGTCTTGGAGCATCGGATCTTGCGGCGCGAACAATTGGTACACACCAGAACTGTTCTCTGGCTGCTTCTAACCGATCTCGGGTTTGGCATCGTAATTCCCGGCCGTGTTTTTTTGGAATGTGGGTGAGATATTTTTGACACGGCCGAGACGATGGCATTGGTCTACGCTATGGTTGTTTAGACGGCTAATCTACGGCTAACCGTTATCGCCGTTAGCTTTTCTATCTAGCGTTAGGGGTTGGCTAGTCTACGTAAGCCTATCTCGGCCGAGGAGACACTTAAAGATATGCGGGTCTGTATTTCTCGGCTGACCTTTATACCGTCACAAAGGATTGACGCTGTGAATTATTTAAATTCCCAAAACCCCCTGTATAGAAAAAGCAATTTATTACGTCGTGTGTCCCTCTTTCTCCCTCCTTTAGATTTATCATCTTTGCCACTCTTTCTTCTTTGCAATCAAAACCTTGGTCAAGCTACTGCTACCCTACATATAGTCAACCTCAAACTGATTTGACAAAAACACGAGTCACCATGACTCAAGGCAATATGTCGAGTTCAACACCTCGTACTAAAGTATGCGTGTACTGTGGTGCAAGTACCGGTGCAAGTGCTGCTCATATGGAGACTGCTCGAGCCCTCGCTCGTGTAATGGCCGCTAATAAGATTGACCTTGGTAGGTGACTGGACTCTGGTATAATGAAGTCCATCTTCATCCTCCCAACCATGATATTTACTAACACTGTCTAGTATATGGAGGTGGAACCGTCGGACTAATGGGCGAAGTCGCAAAAACCTTGGTTTCGATCAATGGTCCTCAATCTGTGCATGGCATTATTCCCGAAGCACTAATCCAGCACGAACGAGCCGGCTTGCGCGAGCAACACATTCCCGATGAAGCAATCTTTGGTCGTACAACTCTCGTGAAGGATATGCACACGCGCAAAAAGCTCATGGCAGAGGAGGTCTTTGCAGGTGGTCCAGGAAGTGGCTTTATCGGGCTGAGTGGGGGCTTTGGAACCATGGAGGAGATTTTTGAGACAACAACTTGGATCCAGCTTGGAATACACAGCCGAGGCATTGTGCTGCTCAATGTTGAGGGTTATTGGGATGGGATCATCCAGTGGTTGGATAGGGCTACTGAACAGGGATTTGTAAAGCCCGGGAACAAGAGTCTTTTAGCGGTTGCTGACAGCGCTGAAGGCGCTGTTGATGCATTGCGGGAGTACAAGGTATCTGACTCTATCTATCAGCTGAAGTGGGGAAATCAATAAGAACCCGAGAGATGTCTCTTGACTTATCAGGATTTCGTTTGACTCTTGTTATGCAAAGTGGAAAAATGCCTCGGCGGCTAATAAAACCCATAATCCATTTTAGACTGCCGGCCAAGGCCAACAACATTTGCGGCACCTTTCGCTGTTTGTAGTTGAAAGACAAACAACAAAGGTCGAGAAACCGGTTACAACCAACACTTTGAATTGGGGTGCGAGGGGAAACGGCCTGGTTGTCTGCCTGGTGGTCAGCGGCCCTCATGAGGCCAAATTGAGGCAGAATAGAGATTACGAGAGCCAGGAAAAGCCTATTGTCGCCGCTAGTTATGTTCAGTACTTGCAATCAATTACCCCAAAGCTTGGTTATTTTCCTTGTTGCCAGGAAACTTAGCATGGTTATTTAACCAGCCTACTTGTCTCTGTGTTCATATTCTCTGCGGCTGGTGTGTATCCTCCGGCCCCGGTCACCTCAACGGGCCACTGTGGCTGCAGCCGGTCAAACAGGCCATGCAAGCAAGGCATTTTCCAGCTCGAGGAGCAGGCATCGCTCTTTCGTTTCTCAGAGCCTAGATAATGCCCATCGTCCTCGGGGTTTATATACCTAACTTTATCTCAAAGCATGTTCCGCAATCCAAGTATGGTATCAGAAACGACACTTTGATATACTGACAGAGCCTTTAGCATATGGTTATAGCAGCATTCTTTTAGTCTGGCAAACAAGTTCAAGTCTTTGTCAAGCCCTATCCATTCGGTCATTTTCTGGGATTATTAGCAAGCCCAAAAATCGCAAGTAACATGTCTGCTTCCCTTGAAACATATGACATTGATTGCTTTGGCGATATACTTCTAGTTCTTGTCTCTGGCGACTCTCACTCAAATCGCACGGGGCAAGAAGAGAACTTTTCCGAATCGTTCTCAGAATCGGACACGCTTCTCGACGATGCATCATTGTTGGATTCTTCTATAACGGACGGTATGCTCGCTGGTGCCGCCTCACAGCGTACGTCAACCATCGTCAACTATGCACCACGCCGTGCTGTACGATTTCGAGTTGCCTCCCATCGCCTGCGAAGAAGTTCACCTGTGTTTGAGCAACTACTCTACCAGTACGTCGGATATCCTGGTGCTGCCTACCAATCACATTACCCTATCCGCATTCCTATCTGGGACGATGACCCCTCCATAATGGACCTATTGCTGCGCATTATACATAAGGATGATCCATTCCAAACGCCGGATCAGGATATCAGCCAACTATTCCCAAGTACAGAATGTTTATTAGATCATATCGACCTTGAAACATTGACTCGCATTGCAACGATCGCAGACAAATATCAGCTTCACTCTTCCCTTGATTTCTGGTTGACTAAGTGGGTTGACGAAATCTGGGATAACATGGAAGAATCGTCGATGAGTGAGGCACTGAATTGGATTTGGGTCGCATGGGCTTTCGACCTTACTGATCATTTCTCGGCGGCCACCGCGTACGTGGCAAAGAATAGTACCGAATTCCTGGAGGGCAAAGATGATATCGAGTACCCGTATCCAAAAGAAGTCCTCAGTATGTATTGTCCTTGAGTTTAATTGGCGACAACTAACTCTTAAGGGGCTATCGACCAGACTCGACTTGATGCACTCACAGAGCTTTATTGCTTGTACACGGCTCAGTTGGAGCCCACTTTTCAGTCAGCTGAGAATCTGTTGGATGGATCCGACTTGCATGAAAACTCAGAAGCTCGCCATGTTATGACAGCCCAGGAGTCATGTAAGATCGGACTGTTACTTCTACAGGGCCATCGACTAAAGTTTTGGCCAAAGCATGACCCAGAATTCCGAGGAATCAGTTATGCTGAAACTTCCAAGACAATTCGCCGTATGGTAACCTCAGGGGATTATTTAGTAGTAACGTCAGAAGGTGTAGTGAACGCTGGTATCTCGCTCGCTTGCGGAGATCAATTTATGGACTTGCTGGACTGCTTGAAGGATCGGGAGTGGGGACTGGACATCGACTACTTTAAGACTCGAAATAGGACTGTGCGATTCGTCTACTAGCTTTAAAGAATTATAGCGTGTTGGTGTTACAGGTCGAAGTGTACTTAAAACAAAGGGAAGATGCAAGACAGTATTCGAAGTGACCCATGACAAGGCCCTGCTTCTCTATCCCTCTTTTTCAGACTAAGACAATCGCTATCAGCCTAACCCCGGTTTACATATCTATTATCAGTCAGAACCACACTAATGGCTAGTTATCACCCCATATCTCTGTTACTATTCTTGTTCAAGCTTTCAGTCTTTCAAAAGCCTCGTAAACTCACAAAAAACACTTTCCGAGATACAAACCCAGGACTCACCAGCGTCGTAATTATTGAATCGAGTTGGCTTATCTGAATTTGAACTAATGTATTTCACACGATTGCTCTAGCTTGCCTAGGAGCCTCATACAGCGCCTTGCATAATACCCGCCAAGACAACAGATAATTGCTGATGGCCTTCGATTATGACCTCTGACAACCACTCATTACACATCACCCTGCATTACCCCGCATAACCTGAGAAATTTGACATTGAGGTCCCCAAGCCCACATTCTCGCCCGAGCATAAGTATCTCCAAATTATTCTCTCTTTCTCAACCATCATGCCACAATCTCGACCCACTATTCTTTCAATCCCATCCATCGGCATGCCTGTCAACGAGAGCTTTCCATATAAAGCTTTGTGTAGTCAAGACTCTTTCCGGCTCCTGGAGCTTGAGCGTAATACCGACAATGCGACTATCCGCGGCACCCTCAAGGCGTACTCTCGCGATACAGCACCCTCTTACCAAGCACTGAGCTATGTATGGGGCCCTCCTCCGACTGTAGGAGGGAAGTCCATGGGATGCAATGGCCAAAAGTTCTTTGTCACCGATAATCTACACGCTGCTTTGGAGCGCCTACGAGGGATAATCGATTGCCGCTACATCTGGGTTGATCAGATATGCATCAACCAGAATGATCTCCCAGAGAGAGCCCAGCAAGTCGGTCTTATGGGACATATCTACTGCAATGCTCGAATGGTCAATGCGTGGTTGGGCCCGGCCGATCCAGTTGAAGCCGCTCGTGCTGCAGATATTGTTTCAGCCATAGCAGCCGATAATGCTTGGATCAATGAACCAGTCGACTCTCGGGTGTGCGATGATGATGAACTACAGCAAGTCGGCCTGCCAGTACGGAGTTCACCAGATTGGCAGTGTTTGGCTGCTGTGTCGCGGTCTCCATACTTCTCAAGAGTTTGGATGATACAAGAAATTACATTGGCAAGAGAATATCCCTTGCTATGGGGCAATGCTAAAATCCCGGGTGAAAATTTTCTTCTTGCCTTGGGATGGATAAATTGGGAGCGATCTGAGACATATACCCTTGGCATCACGTTTCTTAATGCCACCAGGCTTTTTACATACAGGTACCAAGAGAAAAGCTGGTTAAACGTGGTCTATTACTTTGCTGGGCATCAGGCGACTGACCCTTGGGATAAGATATATGCCTTGATCGGGATGGTAGACCAGTGAGGTTATGATATCGTCGCCGACTATACGAAGACAGTCGTAGAAGTCTATACGGACTTCACCATAAAAGTCATATCAGCGATGGAGAAACTGGATATTCTTCACTACGCAACAATCATGGATCGGCCTCTCTGGGTCCCAAGGTGGGACAAACCTTTCGTGGAACCGTTTTTCAACCCTGAACTGGTGTTCAAGTCGTCAAAGAGTTCCAAAGTACAAAAAGACGATTCAGCTGACCACCAGACATTATCTCTGAGAGGCTATATGTTGATACTGTAGCCACAGCGTGCAATCCTTGCGCTCGGGCGGCACCAAGTGATTGTTCCATGGACACTGATTACCCGAACTTTCTTCTTGATGTGATAAGGACTGTTGCACAAAATGAAGGCATAATTACCGGACAAAATGGCTCTGATTTGGTAAAGCCACTTGTCAACGTCTTAACAGCCACACTAGGCCCGACTCAGTATGTGAACAGCTTCCAGAGCTGCATTTTGTCCGTCATACGGAAGTAACCCTTACCCAACAACCACCTTGAGGAGGCAAGAAAGCTCCTCCACCTTGTGCAGCTTGCTCCAGATTTCAGACCCTGTGCTGTGGAAGAGCAGCTAATATTCAAGCCGAAAGAGTATACTGGGGAATATGACGAAACTATGGCTACCACTACCTTTGAGAGCTGGCTTTACGATCATGCGAGTGATCGGAGATTTTTCCTCACAGAGCAAGGCTATATGGGTCTTGGGCCATTCGCAATGAAACCAGGGGACCACGTTTGTGTTTTGTTTGGGGGTGATACTCCGTTTGTGGTGTGCCCTACCGGCGAGGCCGCCCATGATGATTATTTGTTTTTGGGTGAGGCTTTCGTAAATGGGTTGATGGCAGGGGAGGCCATGGGAGATGAGGGCTGCATAGAGAAGTGGTTCAATTTGAAATGAGATAGATACATACACGATATATCAGTTGCTAAGTTCCGCAAGCAAGAATGTGTTCTTTGAACATTCTCTGTCATTGGGTAGATCAATCTCTCACCATGACCATTCCGCCCTTCCAATCATGCAAACCTTCAACCTCAACTTTCATAGTCTCAGCAAAGCCATATCTTGTATAAAATCTTTCCAAACCAGCTAAACTCAGAAGCCAAACCGCCGAGTCGTCTTCGTCTACCTTTCGTAGCCCATCTTCCAACAACATCTTGCCAAGTCCTTCTCCTTGGAGGACTGGATCGACACCCAGCAAAGCCAGGTATTGGCCTTCCTTCTTCCGTGGCGTGTCGAGGACTATTTCCTCCACGGCATTGGTCCCTTTCTCGACGGCAGCCCAATTGCTTTCGATGTATCCACGAACTGGGAAGAGATAATCCTTGAAACTGATGAAAGCATTGACAATTGACCCCACCCAGTATGCTGCTGCTATTAGTAAGACAATTCAGAATGCTTGCTATGCATGACATACAAGGAGATAAAAGCTTTTGAAGAATTGATGTCGGTGGGACATGCCGCTTCCACCAAGAGAACCCGACAGGATGATCATGGTTGTCAACGACAACAGTGAGTGACCATCCCGGTGTCCAGTAACGACGCTGAAACCTCCTAACGCCCCATGTGTGGAAAGAAAGAGGATCTTGCCTTCGTGATGGGAACAAGAAGTCAATCAATGGTTCATTCCCAAACGACGCAGCGTAGATCCGTGTTGTAGCGGGAACATCGAAGAAGGTACCAGGCCGGATGCGGTATTTTGGAGAGGGAGCTGGTGAGCTAGACATGATGGCTCGGATGCCACCTCGCAGGCGTTGTGGCGAAACAATAGTTGGAAAAGTCAAGATTATTCCAAGGCAAGATAGAATGAATAGCCTTCAGTGCTGGAGATTTACTATTTAGATCTCTACTTCCGAGGCCGGGGGTGACTCAACTCTTCCCCGCTGACTTGAACTGCAGGGGTAGAATGTAGTTTAGCCTAGCCCCATCCCTGATCCACTTGATTCAGAGACCGTGATGGCTATTGGCAACTCTTCTGCCTTCCGAGGAAGCTGTTTAGCTCCCACTGAGGGCATGATCTATCAATTGACAGTCACGTTCCTAATGTCAACGTTCCAGTACCATGCGGGCGGTCGCAACGGTAAGCCATGGCTCTATATTAGACGTCGGATTGAAGACCAATGCTTGTCACTATAATTATTCATTGAATTTATAAAATGATAAAGAAGTAAATAGATAACAAGGCTTTCCGTAAATAGCTCTTGTATCGAGTTATTCTCCTTTTTCCTTCCCTTTGTGGTAATAATACGAGGTCAAAGGAGCACAATCCTAGAAGATAGTGATATGCGATAACTATCTAACGATATGTTGCTAGCGCTATGTTGTTATCGTTCTAGAACCCGATCGGTGCTTATCGGACTCCACCATCAATTATTAAAGCCTTATAAAACCCGCATACCCAGACAATTCAACCTTAAACTACGTAAACCACCAAATCATGTCTGCAACTACATACGATCTCGTTCTTCCTCGTCCAGGCGCGCCTCCGTCTTCCCAACCGCCAGTCTCTGGACCTTCAGAGTCAGCCTTTGTGGAAGCCTTTGGAGCCTTGCTCCCGGTCGCCCAATTCCTCCAAACTGCTCAAGGCAAGGCCGCCTACTATGAAATCCTTCCGACATCGCAGAACAGTGATGCTGGCGCCATTGATCACGTGTTGCTGATTCATGGAGTTCAGACCCCCGCGATAGGCATGCTTCCGCTCACTCGCTCGCTTCAGAAGTCTTTTCCCTATGCGCACTTGGTCTTGGTGGACCTCTGGGGTCACGGACTCAGCGACACGCCCATTGTTCCACATGAGGCCTCTCTATTTCACCACTTAATTGATGATCTACTTGACCATCTGAAATGGTCTTCAGTCCATCTTGTCGGCTATTCTTTTGGAGGGTGCACAACGGCTAGCTACATTGCATCAAGAGCTGATAGTGGCCTCTTACGAGTGAAGACCTTTACTCTCGTCGCTCCGGCTGGTCTTCTGAAGTTCTCTGACTTCACGCCTGAAGAACAGGCTCATCTGCGAGGTGACGACGAAATCGCGGCCAAGACAGGCATTATTGAGATCCTCGAGGGTGGTGAACTTGTTGTGCCAGCGGACTGGAAGGAGAGGGTCGCCAGAGGGGAAGTTGTCGCTGAAGCCGTTAAGGAGTGGGAGATGCGTGAACACCATGGACATACTGCCTCCGTCGTGGCGATGTTCAGCTACGGTGGTGCTATAGGATCGCATGCTTCCTTTGCCAAAGCAGCTCAGACGGGAATCCCGTCTCTTGCGGTACTTGGTGAACTCGATGGCTTGTGCAGTAAGGAGCAGCTGAGTGAGCAGGGGTTTGAGAATGTTTTTGTTGTTCCAAAGGTTGGACATGGAGTGGTGAGAGACAAAGCAGAAGATGTTGCTCGCCTCATCAGCGACTTTTGGACCAAGGTCGAGAGCCAGGCTCGCCAGTGAGAAGCACTTCAGAACTAGATACCTTATGGTCCATAGATTAATAGAGGAATAGCCAGTTGCCGTGAGTCCCGGTAAGGTAAATGCATACATACCGCTAATAAACGACACTCCAGACGCACAAATAAGTTGCTTGAACAAAGACAATTGAAAGGACAGTGGCATGAATTAAATTCGATTCTACCATTAGGACCCTTGGATCATACCCCGCATTTTCCACCCATCCTATGCGTCACCGACCCTCAAAAAACATCATCTTCCCCTCCATTCATTCCCATCGCGTCAAAGCGGGGTTGTCCATGAACCAGCGGAGACAATTGCCGCAGCTTTTGATGCGTCAGCGGCCATCTTTGATGTATATATATTGTGTTGAGCCCCTCCATCTCCCCGTATCAATCTTCACAACTACACCCTTGCACATTTTAACATACCACTACAGCTATCGCCTACAATGGGACTTACCGAAATAAAAACCAAGAAGGAGTATGATGACCTTCTTAAATCCCATCCATTCGTCCTGATCGACGCATCAGCCACTTGGTGTGGACCTTGCAGAGCCATCAGCCCGGTTTTTGAGAAACTTGCCAGCGATAACGAGGATGTCTCAGAGAAGGTCGCTTTCGCCAAATTTGATACTGATGAGGTTCCGGACTTGGCTCAAGAGCTTGGTATCCGATCTATCCCCGCTTTTTACTTGTTCAAAGACGGCGATTTGGTCGACAAGATGGCTGGTGCCAATCCCCCCGCTTTGCAGAAGCTATGCGCTACAGCAGTCGATGCAGCCAAGGAAGGCTAGTGGGTCAGTCACGAATGACCTTGATCGAAGCGAAGGAGTACCGCTTATACAAATTAGGGTGTTGCAAACCAAGGTTTTCCAGCGTTTTGCAGAGGGGAATGAGAAGTCTCTGTGACCTGAGACTTTATTTTGTTAACGAACCATGGAGCCTCTGCTGGCCGCGAACTTACACTATGAAGGCACGATAGGCTCCTGAATAAAAGATAAGTTGAAGGCCCATTGCCCAAAAGCCTATATTGGTATTATAACTTATATCCTCTGCTCTCCTTGATTGGACCAGAACTCGCCTAGGTGTATTATGGCCTAACTAATACGCGTATGGTGCCTTGT
Organism: Fusarium concolor; assembly: GCA_013184415.1. Classification (NCBI taxonomy): domain Eukaryota; kingdom Fungi; phylum Ascomycota; class Sordariomycetes; order Hypocreales; family Nectriaceae; genus Fusarium; species Fusarium concolor. Next base: position 15,173 of record JABCJY010000822.1, read on the forward strand.
GTCTTCTAAAGAGGCGCAGCACATTGGCTTCCGTCAGTGGCTATTTGAGACCTTGAAATGTTTAATAACCCCGCCATCCGCTCTTTGGAGTCCCCCAAATCCTCCCCTTTCTAACAACAAATCATCCGGTGTTGTCACCCCTGTACACTCAGGCAGATCCTTCGCAGCTACCTTTATCCAAAATGCCGTCCGCCTTGGATCCTACAGGCTGCGCTGAATTCGAAGAACTAGTGCGAAACTGCAAAACAGTCATTCTCGAAGTAGGGGCCAGCTTGTCTGCACTCTACAAAAAGAAAGATTCCTTCGAGAAACTACCTGACAAATAAGATTGCCACCCCGAAAATTTGGGGTTTGCCAGACATATCCGACAATAATCCCAAAACCGTCTATCGTTTTCATACTTTACAACTCCCACCTGTATCGCATTCGTCGAAGCCGAGTCAGGAATAATCGCCAACTCTACAACTATTTGAGTTACGCCGTTGGCTAAGAGCGCGGAATCTTCCAGCTAGGAATTGGTCATACTAAGGACCATTTGTGAGCTACTCAGGATAAGATGACAGCGGACTGAGAGATTGTAATTAGGGCGAATGGTGAGCACGGAAGGCTAGATGGAATTATTCATGGCCTCTGAGCGAATTGTCTTCGATGCACGAATTTGCAGCGGCAGTATTGCGTACTTGTGAAGGGTTTGATTAAAAAATTGCAGCGCAACTGAATCTATAGTAATAAACTTGCATGGTACTATTTACTTGAACCAGTATTGAGTGTGGGATTGAATGCATCGTATATAACGCTCATCGCGTAGAGCTGGGAAGGCAAAACTTATGTATAGAAGTTCCTCTGGAATATAAATGCTGTTTGTCAATGGGCATTATGATGTGACATTCAGTTAGTATTGTCGAAGCCGACTCCGTCCTTTTTTCTCCTCCGAGAGCATTGTCGGCGGATACGATGGCTCGGCTCTTGTGAAGAAGCCAGACGAGTGGAATGGTCAGCCTGGAACGAGAGTTCCAAAGGTGGCACTGGAAGGAAAGTTTGTTTCCACTCTGGACATCTTCGGCCAGTCATGGGTAGTGATTTCGAGGGAGAAGGCTTGGGGCCAGATCGTTGCAGACGCAGTGAAGACCACTGGCGTGGATGTTGTTTGTGCGCATATTGGTGGAGACATCAGCGAAACGAACAAGGGTGACTTTGATAAACTTTTTGGGCTGGAGGATAGAGGTGCTTCGCTGGTTCGGCCAGACGGATTCGTGGCATGGCGATCAAGGAGTTGGCCAGAAGATGCGAAGGAGGCGTTGGCGCAAGCTTTGGCTCAGGCGTCGTTTGTATCAAGGCATGACAGCCGGTCTTGAGCGAGTCTTCATTTAAGAATAGAATAGTGAAAGAATTGTGTTATTGCAGAATATTTAATAACTAGATCATCTCAAGTTTGTTATTAATTGCTTGAACATTTTGCTCGAGATCTCGGTGCTTGAAGATAAGAGAAAATTCTTTCTGCTGGCTCATCATGAAGTGACGTGATCCAAGGAAACTCCCCAATCACGCATAGTGCATCTTCCCAAGTCAGGTCGGCCTCAACAACAGTAGCCCAGACGGAACATGATATATGACTTGACGTGTCGATGGTGGATAGAAACCCCATCAGCATAACCCAGATAGTAAGCCCCCCATATAGTTCCCCCTGCCTCTGCATAAATAAATAGCATGTCTCCAGTTGTGATATGAAGACAGGTAGATGAGGTTTCCGAACGGGCACCGAGGAGAAGGTGGAGAGAAAGGCGAGCATGCCGAGGCGTAAAGCCTCATCCATTTCAGGTAGATGCATTCCCTCGAGACTGATCAACTGAGCTTGAGTGGTGCTAATTTGTGATTGGAATTTGACCCAGCTTAAAGAGTTCCTTTTTTGTGATACTGAACACTGGTTCGCCTGATGAGCTAGCTTCCGCAAAGTTTGATAACAGTCCAACAAGGTAAGATCTGTGACCATAATTCCTGGAGAGCTTTGAAGAGGCAGGCTAAAAGGTGCCGATAGGTTGGAATAGTCGTAAGGGAAAAGAAGTGGCCGACCAGTCGCCAATGCCATTCTCAGATCAAACTGCTGTATCTTAAACAGAAGCTTGGAGTCCTGAGGCGCAGGCTTTATATCGCGTAGTTCAAATAACCTCTTTAAACCATCTAAATGTGTACCCACTGCATCAAAATCTCCAAAAGCTTCAGCAGCGAACAGAAGAATCAAGATGATAACTGGAGTGGAATAAGATTGCTGCGTCGTGACATGGTGAAGACTGTTGTTAAGAGATGATAAGATAGTGCAGAGTAATTGTTGTGAGCGATTAGATAGCTTTTCTCCGGAACACAGATCATCAACTGCGTTGGTGGCCAAGAATATCGAGTCGAGCAACGTTGGATTTGCGGTGAGAAGTTTCAAGTTATCGGTCATCCTGTTTCCATATATCTCTGGGATCTCGAGATATTTTTCAAGGGGATATGAGGCGTCGATGAGGATGTTATATCTCATGACTACCATTCTGCATTAATGAATGTTCTGCTAATGAAACAGATTTAGACCATACCCGATCTTAAAGCAGAATATGATAAGCCTGGGGCAAGAGCATAACTCCGCAGGTGCACAGGTTTGACAAGGGGTCCACAGGCGCTGATGTCTGGAGAATGGGAGGCAAGAGGACTTGTAATGACTATTTCATTATTGCTTCGAGTTGCAGGGTCTGCTTTCTGAGCTTTACGGGCTTTCCTCTTGGAACGGCGTGAATCTTGACGGACATTGACGCCCTGCATGCACCGGCTCCGGATCGAGGCTCGGCTGCCAGGCTCCGTGGGCCTCCCATTGCCATCTACTGTCAGCCACGTAAGCGAAGTAGCGGTCATTATGATGATGAATGAGGAATATTGGCTCAGAACCGAAAAAGGGCATCATTCTGGACAAATTTCGCATTGACAAGCTACCGCTCCCCTCGCGTAACGGACCCTGACTCGGATTACTCAGCAGCTCTCCGCTGACCAGATTGATATCCTAATTGAGTTAAGCGCCATAGTCGGGGTAATCTAATCTCCGACTTAATGCAGATCATCCTTCAGTCCTTCCAGTCCGCTTGACTAACCGCTTTTAGACATCACTCTGGCCGTGGAGTCATCTGGATCCGAAAACCTACAGCCTCATACGAGGCAGTGCCGGGTTTGAAACTGCGAAAGGAGAAGTTTAATTATTAGCGGTCCAGAGTAAGATTTACTTTCCTTCGACAGATGGACCAGATCATAACCCAAATTGGGACATGACGCGTGGCGATCATTGGAAGCAGAGATAGGGTATTCAACCGCTATGGAGTGTTCGGAAAATTCTATATAAGTCTGGTTCCTCGAGCAGAAGAACTGAATATAGAGCATCTCCAAACAATATCATTTCATTTTATCCAAAGCCATACTTAGCTCTCACAATTCACCATGACCGCCAAAATATCTAAATTCGCCAGTGCTTCCTCCCAGCTTCCTGCCCTTACCCTTGGTCCAGGCCAACTCTTTATCCGATCCCAACTATGCACCAAACCACACTATCCACCTGCAGATCTAGACCTGTCAGGCCAGACTGCTATAGTCACTGGCGCAAACAGTGGCATTGGATTCGCTTGCGCCAAACTTCTCCTGCAGCACAAATTGAGCCATTTGATTATCACTGTTCGCTCTCAAGCTAAGGGAGACGTTGCGGCCAAGGAACTTTATAGTGCTGCGGCTAGCGAAGATTCTCAGATATATGTTTGGGAACTTGATATGGGGAGCTACAGATCGATCGATGAGTTTGCAAAGCGTTGTGGAACCCTTCATCAGATCGACTTTGTCATACTCAATGCTGGTATGGGCAGAACAACGTTTCACATCAACAAGGGCACTGGTCATGAGGAGACTATGCAAATCAACTTCTGGTCTACTATGTACCTGTCTGTTCTCCTTCTGCCCATTCTTAAGAACAAGGCTCCGCCATCAAAGCCTGCTCGTCTCACTATCATCAACTCTGGAACCGCCATGCATTGCGACTTACCCGAAGCGAAAGAGAAGCGCATTATATCAGCATTCGATTCAGAGGCCAGTTTTGATGGTATGAGTAATTACGCCAAGTCAAAGCTTCTTGGCCAGCTGTTCCTTGACAAGCTAGCCCAGCATATTGACCCAAACGACGTGGTAATCAACTGTGTCAACCCAGGATTGACCAAAGCAACGGGTCTGATGGACAAAAGCACCGGACTCCAGAAAGTTGTTCTGTCTTGGGTGGCCAGAATAGTGGGCTTTTCTCCGGAACGAGCTGCTGCAACGTATCTTGATGCTGCTATCATCAAGGGCAAAGAAACACATGGATCTTATATTATGAACTGGGACATTAGCCCGTAAGTTAATCTGCCTATATGAAGTGTCACCCAAGCTAAGACAATGACAGGTTTGGTGTCTATTACTATTCAGAAGGTCGTCAAGAGGTTCAGGATAGGATTTGGAAGGAGGTAATGGATGAGTTCGCCTTTGCGAACATGCAAGGAACGATTGAGTTAATGGAGAGGTAGATGTAATAAGGCTAAGGATGATGCTGGTGCAAGAAGAGACAGTTATGGAAAGAATGTAACCTATGGCTGACGCCAGCAAAATACGATAATGCACAGTGGAGTTAAGAAGTGCCCTAAAATTATGGAACCTTTGTGTGGAAGTCGGATTCGGATTCGCTGTTGTTTTTCAGCTCAGTCTCAGGGTAATGGCGATTGGCTGTCTAGCGAATAAGCACTAGTCCCAATAGAGCGTTCATGGCCGGCTTTAGCTATCCCCGAACCTTCTACATATCAACGAGAGCCTACATATACCCCAAGCTCTCCGTCCCTCCCACACATTCTTCAATTGAGACATATTACTTTCACTATTTCAGCTATGAACAAGATAATACAAGGATCCAACGCTTTGGTAGTGGGTGGTACTAGCGGAATTGGCTACGCCATAGCCAGCCGCCTAGCTTCCTCGCCAAACTACCAGTTCTCAGCAATTACGATTGTCGGTCGAACAAAACCACAGACCATGCCACCGGGAAACGTGACTTTTCGTTCCGTTGATGCAACTTCGATGCAAGCCCTGAAAGACTTCGCTCATGAATATCGAAACAACAGCGACAACAAGCCCCTTGATCTTCTTGTCATGACGCAAGGTATCATGTCCTTCACTGGACGTACAGAAACATCTGAAGGCATTGATGGAAAGATGGCACTTCACTACTACGGTCGCCAACTTTTGATCAGAGAGCTCAGCCCTATTTTGAGTCAAAATGCAAAAGTCCTTCTAGTCTTAGATGGACTGAACGGTAGCCCCGACAAGCTGAACTGGGATGATCTGGACCTCAAAAACAATTTCAGTCTTTCCAACGCGGCCAATCATTGTATCTGCATGAACGACGCAATGGTTCAGCATAACTCTCATCAAAACGACGGCAGCAAACGATTCTTCGCACACGCATACCCAGGCGTCGTCAGTACAGCAACGCCAAAGAATTCAGCTTGGTATTTCCGGGCGGCGTCAAAGGTTCTCTCAAGGGTCATGGGGACGCAACCGGATGAATGTGCGGCGAGACAGCTCGATGGTATGTATAAGAGTGCGGAGGAATTGGAAGCGAAGAATGTGTTCTGGGCATGTCTTGATAATCACGGGAAGATGATTGAAGGGAAGAAAGAGTGGAGTGAGGATGAGAGGAAGAAGATTGCGGATCATACTTGGGCTACTGTGGACCGATGATGAGCAGGCTGGCACACGAAATGCGATTGGGTTTAATATTTAATGGTATTGGTAGATTGATGGTGGAGGTTCCTCTAATCCAAGCTTCTCTCTTGAAGGACTGTTAAAACAGCATTTCGCTCATGCTCAATCGCATAATCCAAAGGTGTTTTTCCCTCCGGTGTCTTCGCCCCCAAATCAGCCCCAGCATCGATGAGAATCCTTGCTTTATCTTGGGAGCCATCCTCGCCTCCATAAAAGATTCCAGCTACAATATGCAGCGCCGTCTCGCCTTCATTGTTCATCGCTTTCGGATCAGCACCTCTTTCAATCAGAACCTTCAATGCCCCAATATCTCCGTAACATGCAGCAATATGTAAAGCTGTTTCTCCGTCATTGTTCTTGGCTTCAATGTTAATCCCCCGGTCAATGAATTCATTTATCCATTCGGGAGCGCTTTGCACTGCAAGATGTAGAAGGGTGTTCTCGCCTTCACCCTCAGTACGAAGGTTTGCTGCATGCTCGATTAGCAACCTGACACAATCTGTACTGTCGCCGATGGCATGATGCAACACTGGGTTTTCATTATTATTGCGGGCGTCAGGGTCTGCGCCAGCGTCGAGAAGCAGTTCGCAGATCTCAACAAAACCATGAGCTGCAGCGATATGCAATGGTGTGTTTCCGTAGGCATCTTCTGCTAAAACATCTGAGCGCTCAATGAGGAGCTTTGCAACCTCGGTGTTCCCAAATAAAGACACGACGTGCAGAGGCGTTTCTTCATCGCAGTTTCGCGCTTCAGTGTTTGCATAGAACTCCAGAAGCAATCGAGTGACTTCAGGAGGAGCGCAGGCGGCGGCGTTGTGCAAGGGCGTAACGCCATCATAGCTCGCAGGAGAAGATTTGACCCCAGCGTTAAGCAGCAACTTGACTGCTTCTGCATCGCCGTTCTGGACTGCATAATGGAGAGGAGTGAAGTCGCGGCCACCTTGTGTTGCCGAATGATCGGCGCCATCTTGTAGAAGCTCTTCCAAACGTTGATTGTTTTGATGAAAGGCTGCTTGGTGCAAAGTTGTGATTTCGGTCTCGGGCTCGCCAATGGCGTGGCAAGGACAATTTAGATTCACGCCCTCAGGCACAGGTATGGGGCTCCCGTAATCAGACATGGTTGCAGAAAGATGGAGAAAGAGAAGTAGAATGAATTGAAAGGACTTTCGGAAGACGACCAGTATTTAATATACAATGATCGACACCCGGGATTACGCAGGCAGCAAGCCAGCCGTTGCCAATTGAGGATGGAGCCAGCTGAGCCAGCTGAAAGCTAGCCTTGGAATGGAAGGTATTATGTCGTAAAAACCATCGTGAATTCCACTTATTTAAATTTGACAGAACATTATTTTTATGCCGTATTGCGATTGGCTAGAGGTTGATTGTTTTTAAACCATCTCTGAATTGATATCAAAACTCAAACTTAATAAGTCCTCAGAGGTGAGCCACCACAAAACCAACTCGTCCTGAGAAGGTTGAGTTTCCAGTACCCGCTCATATGATATTGTAACTGTTCTATTTAAAATTATTATTTGCTTTCACTCTAATGCTTTGAAAATAAGTTTGGGCCATGGTTGTATTCAGCTTTTGTGTGTAAAGCAAGTCCCATTACGACGAAGTCCAGAGATTTTATGCGCGCACGCAAGCGCGAATATTTTGACAGATCACAAAAATCAGAGCTTAAACTAACGCTGTATTTAAAAAAAAAAAAAAAAAACTGTCTGGGATTTGTTAACCTTCATACTCTTTCCTTCGAATATGCCATCGTTATCGTCTCATCCATCCATCCATCATACAGCATTCATGGAATATCTCACCAAGTTCGAAGGACTGTTCATGAATCACTGGCTTGAAGAAGCCCAGCCTATCAATGATGGAACCCAACCGCAACTGGATATTCCAGAGAACAACAGTCTCAACGACGACATGATAGACGACGACATCACAAGTAATGACTCACGAGAAAACGACAGCGCCGAAGATTCCTCCATTCAAGATGCCTCTACAGCTATGGCAACACTTCAAAGTCTCCCTAATGAGATCATCATCGGCATCGCAACACTTCTCGACCCTGTTGATCGGGCTAGCTTTGCCTTCATTAACCGATGGGCGCACGGTATGATGAGCAATGCCTTGAAACTCAACCAAGCGTCACGCCAAGCTCTTCTCGTCCGCCTTGAAAGAGATGGCATGTGGTTGTCGGAAATATTCTGCAATTTGTGCAACAAGTTCCACAAGCCGCGCACTACTCCGCAAGCGACCGATCAAGAAAGCGCCAGAGCATGTATCGACCCAACTAATCTAATGCTTACAAGAGAGTTCATGCCACCGCACTTACCTTCGAAAGTGCACTTTGAGCTTGTGAATGCTATCTCACGATCTAATAGATTCCGCAAAGACTCGCCACCCTACTCGCTCAGCGCACTGAACCATTTCCGTAGCCGCCGGCGAAAGCTAGACTTTCCCAAAACTACTACTAGTTACAAAGGAGAGTGCACCCGTCGATTGAGAAGCACTGGGCATATCTCGTCCCAAGGGCACATTATTTTGAAGACAGAGATCAAATTATTCCCAGGGCAATCTTTGAGCCAAGACCCAGTAAAGGCACTCCAATGGGCAGCGCAACTGAGGAATACGTCGGTCGGAATCCCGCCTCATATGAACATATGTGCGCATGAGGGTCTCTGGCTCACGCTCTGCCCTTTCATGTTCTCTGTGACATTACTCAACCAAGAGAGAGCATATCAGCGATTATCTCGTGGCAGCTTCCAAGACTTTGATCTTTCCGAACAACAGCTCCAAGAGTGTCTTTGGACGCACAAATCAGACTGTTGGCGTTTCTGTGAGGCAAGGTCGAGACTGGACAGTGCCCTTGAAGGACGCGTATTTTCTTGCGAGACTTGCACGACAGACTATGCAGTCAATATCATACGGCCAGACGCTTCGGTTTCTTCTGCAAACTTTCTCATTCTCACTTCTTGGAAAGACCTTGGTCTTGGCGAGAGTCGATCCGATCCGCTTTGGCAACAGCATGTTTTCCCTCACCTGCCTTCCTTTAGGAAAAGGTGCGCCCGTGAAGCTCCAGTGGCAAGGGAAGTGGATGCGTTGACAATGAATCCCCGAGGGAGCGAATACCTCTACTTCCCATCGATCACTGAGCAAAGGCTTCGAAAGATGTTTTTGCCTAACGATCGTGATACGCGCGATGTAGAAGAGGTGATAACAAAGTAAAGATGAATCAAGTTCTCTGTTTTTGACTTTTTTTTTTTGGAAAAGGAGAGTTGAACCCCTAACTCCTGGTAAAAAAAAAAAAAAAAAGCACGTCTTCCCGCCGGTGGGTATAATACCTCGGTATCTTCAAGCCTATCTCAAGAGTTTGAACTGAGAAGACTGCCTTTCAAATAATTTAAAGACCATTCTTATCTACAATAGATTAACTTCAAAGAACATCGCCGAGGTGGTGGTTCTAGACAAAACGCTTTGCACTAAGTCCCAGCACATTTAAATAGACGCTGCTTGAAACAACAAATTAAAAAACATCTTCCTATCTCCCTTTCTAGCTATTGTTGAGGTACGAAGCCTGGCCTAAGAGCTAAGTCTTCATACGCATGGAACGTATTTATTGAATGGGATTTCTCTGCGGCCTTCAAGGGTCAATACGATCATCAGTGATTCGAAGTAAAAAAAAAACAGAAACATCTCGAACCATAACCTCTCTGTTTCCTTGGCCTCTGATAGGCTCCAATACCTGAGAAGTACCATAATGTCAAAACTTTCTCTGTTACAATATATGACCTTGTCACTGCAATAGTGCAATTACTCGACAGTTTTGTTATTGGCAGCCAGAGGCAGTCTAGTATTACGTTCAGCCCTCGATATCCCCCGGCTTGCTCATAATGTTGCCAAGATCCTTATCAGCAGCCCTCCATTCATTCTCAATCACCTTAGATACCCACAGACCCCTCGGCTTCAGCTTGAACTTGAAAGGCTTGGGCTCTGTCATAAACCAAACGACCACCATCTCCATTGTATCTACCTCTTCGGCAGGCTCAAAGTCAAATGCCCAGATCATGGCCGCAACGTTGGCAAAGGTTGCGTCCAGGGCAACACGTTTTCCAAGACAGCTTCGCCGACCTTGGCCGAATACTGGCAGTGGGAGGGAGGTCTTAAGCTCGCCTTGGTTTTTAATGTCTGAGTCCATGCTCCCACCGTCTAGCCACCGCTCAGGAATGAATTCATCAAGATCGCCTAGTGAGGGGTCAAATACAGCTTCGTCGCGACCGATAGACCACGCATTAGACAAGACCATTGCATTCTTAACGATGCTGATGCCTTTAAAGTCGTCTTGCTTGTCCGCCCGACGAGGAACACCTCCAGGAGAAATAGGCCGCCAACGCAGAAGCTCAGATACAATGGCGTCAATGTAACTGAGGGAGGATCTGTCCGAGAAGTGGGGAAGTCGATCCCGTCCAACTATAGCATCCAGTACAGCATGCGCTCGCTTCATAAAGTTCTTATTCGCCGTCGCCGCAGCGATGAACAGCCAGAGCAGTGAACGGGTACTAGTTTCTATACCGCCTTGAACGCTCGTCGCGAGCGTGAAAGTGAGGTCGATGTCGGAAATCGGCTCCTTGGCGTATTTTGTTGCAAGGGAGCGTGCTTGTTTCGTTGCGTTCCATCCAGGACTCTCGTCACCTAGGTTTAACAAGTGTATGTTGAGGTCTTTCTGCTCGTTGAATAGTTTGTCTGCGGCTTTGTGCCATGGTGAAATTGCTGCTGGGAGATTACGAAGGGACGGGAAGAGATCAGGCAGACCAGGGGTTGAGGCATAGGAGGTGACCTTGGCCTGCGTCTCACGGACCCTGTGATAAAGCGGATCATCGAGGGCGGGAACCCGGACGCCATAGTGCAATGCAAGTATGACACTCGCTTGCGCGCGCTCGAGGAGAGGGAAGACGTCGGCGCTGGCAACGACTGATGATTTGCGGTCGCATAATTCGAGAAGATCCTTGACGAGCTGCTTGGCTTCGAGTTCCATGACGGGCTGATAGCGCGGAGCAGCGACACCACCGAGCGACGGGGACAAGATGCGATGATGAAGCTTCAAATGCGCATCCATGTCATGCATCAGCGTGAATCGTGACTGTCCTGGCCCAGTGTCTGTAATCATCTCCAAGCTCACGGACCTTGGGCGATTGCTATACCAAGTACCCCGCTTGCCTAGCAGCTCTGTCGCAGCCTCGGCTGTGTTGATAACGACAACGGGCACCATGCCGAATAGTTTTGGCGTTGCGATGGCGCCCTTTTCCTTTGCCCAGGCATCCCATCGCAGTAACGGCTTCTCAATTGGTGAGCTATGCAGGTCACTGATGATAGGCAGTTCGAGGAGCTTCTTCTTGCCCTTGCCAGGTCGTGATGTTGAAAGGTACAATAACGACACGACGGCAATGATACCAATGATTAGGAGCGAGGTTGAGGTAACCACCATGGTAACTGGTGATCAATGGCTGTCTGAGGTTATTGATAATGGCAAGCCAGCAAATGACCAAGTGAAAGCCACTCACTCCCGCAGGCCAGCCAACATAATCCCCACACGGAGGTATTTCCTTATCCAGCCAGGTCCTCCGCGGATTTCATCAGCAGGTTAAATTGCCGTGCCGTTTATGGATATACGAAGAGACAATATTTTGCGGCATCTTGGGAGCTGGACAAGATCTTAGTTTATTGTATGGTACCCTACCATCTACGGATACATGGGCCGAGCCTTATGATGCATTCTAGGCTTTCAATCAGACGTAATGATGCCTCCCTGCATGGTGGGACCCCCTGTGATATCTGTTTCAACTCGGGTCAAAGAAAGAGAGTTGAAGTTCCAACTGCTCATTAAAATATGTCTTTTCACAAGGAGGTTTTGTATTTCTATATCACCCAAAATGTGTGGTAGGATACTTGTTGAAAGGCTTTGCCTTGCAAAATCCATTCATTCATGAAACCGAACCTCTTCCAGAAAGCAATAATATCAATATAGTAGCTATAGAAGTTGTGAAATTATTACCTGCTTATGTATTAGGCAGATAAAAGACCGCCTCCATATAATCTCAAGTGGAATAGAGGATATTTATAATTTGATCTGTCAGTCATTTACCAAAGACTGCCGCTACAAGTTCAGCATAAAAGTTCTCGCTATTTACTTTGTTACTAGAGCGCAGATACACGTAATAGAGTAGTTATTACATGACAGGTAACTCGATGTCCTCTCTGTTACCATACAGATGTTTGAATACTTCAATATATTCAATTAAAAGCTATGTAAGGGCAGCTAGTGGCAAAGCCAGGTCCAGGCTCTCCGTCCAAATGCCCGTCTTACCACCCACCAAGCATTAGCCAATAAAGTTTTGCATCTTTGTTTCACAGCCTTATTTCCAACTGCATATCTATGGTCAAGCTGCAATATTGGGATGCATTGGTGCCTAAGAGAAAAGTGCGGCAATTGCAGAAAGCTAAAGGTCAAAATTGCCTTGGCACAGAAAATGTCTTCCAACCCCGCCTAGTCTGGCGCTTGATTGAGTAATCGGTGAATAGCATCCAAGACTCGGATAACACAAGACTTGCACAGCTGCAAGTCCACTACGTCGTATGGGTCAGGTGGTCTTACATCCGTTCAACGGCATGCTTCGATAGGCTATCCTTGAGTCGGCGTCTCCGAGCTGCGTATGGAAAATCTTTTGCAAACAGGCTATGCTGGAAAACTGTGCCTCACCTGAGATGTTGTATCTGTGTAACCACCAGTATCTGTCTCATGGAAGATGGGAAAATATTAATCTAGAAGCATACTACCTCGGCGTGAGATTTGGCAAACGTGGACTGCAGCCGACTTACTGGGAGCCAACCAAAGGTACAGCTCCCTGACCGAATGTGCTTGTCAGCTGCAGGGCAGAGCCCCATGACACAGTACTTCAGGCCTGCAAGATATTTTTTGGTTTGCCCCAAAATGATAAGAGGCCTTTCAATATGCAGAATGGTATTTTCAACCTCCTGGTTTCCTTTCAAGTCTCGCTGTAACCCAACAGATATCGGAAAAGGGTAGCATCAATCGAGAACGCAGAGAGTCCCCTCTTTCGTGACGCTGAGCAGTATACCGGGCCTCTATTAGTCAAAAGAATCCTTTTATTATAGGTGAAGACATCTTCGACGTAGATGTTCAGACGAAAGGCCACTAGCCAACAGTGTTATCAACTGAACGCTAGGTTCCCATATCAGCCATTTTTCTACTGTGTGAAAAGATGGGTAAATGAAACCCAGATCTGATGTATAAACCAACTGTCCCTCCTCCCCATTTCGGCTTTTCACAATCTATAAGTGTATTCTGGTCGAGTAAGGAGGCACTGAGGCAGAACTCAAATGCATATACCAGTGTTCAGCCCTTGGCCCTGCCCTCCAACTTCTATATTCCCTGTTCTTCCAGAAATGATGATAAGGGGATTCGATTCAGGTGTCTTCTTTGGTGTTAGTTTATGAGGTCGACCCGCTGAGCAAATCAAAACCTGCATCCCTAAGAGAGAAGCAGGCAATGGAAAGAGTAAGACAAACCTCCGTTGGCGCCTCACGCTTCGACAATATTCCCGTATTGAGGCCACTCCCCGCACCATTCACCTCGATATTACCCGTTTCACCATCAAGATGGATTGCATGAATTGGTGTTCGACCCTGCTGGTGTGTCAGCTGGCCCTCGCTAAAACGCAGAGTTTGTGCACATACCATCAAAGCCTCTCGGTCGAAAAGGTTAAGCGCTTGTGCATCGTTGTTGTCAAGTAAGATTGTTCCATCTAGCTTTTCGTTAGCCATGTTTCAACCCTCAGTTTTACATCAATGATATACCATCTTCTGTTGGCCTACCCCTGACACAGTCCATTAGTGCCAGATCTCTTTCTACCAGATCTTTGACATGGTTGTTTGTCTCCTCAAGGACATTGTGAACCACTCGGAAGCCATCTTCGAGATTGCCAACAAGGCCAACGTGTGTTACACAAATTCGCAGGATCAGATCACCTTTCGTCCTATCCAGGCGAACTAATATGCTATCGAGTTCCTTGTCCTCACTGTTTCCAACTTTCAGCGCGCGGAAGAAAGCAATAATGGGATCTTTTTTTTGTCGAGACTGAAGGTCGTCGAAATAGTCTTTTAATTCTTCGGCAATTTCAATGACTGCTTCAATCTGCCCTTCGACGCATGGCGTTTGAACCCTTTTCTCTTCTTTCACTAACGTCAATGATTGGGAAACGCTTTGTAATTGCTTTGCGACAGTCTTCATTGTTCTTGGCCGACTTTTCACGGAGTTGTGCGCAGTTTGAACCTGCTCGACCAGGGTAAGAGCAGTGCTGGTCAAGCCAACAATGCTTGCAGCAGCTCCAATTGCTTCAGCCTGATTGCCAAGTCAGCCAACATCCTTAACAAGGCTTGATAGACAAATCTTACCATATTATCTGTGCTTGGATACTTGGATGGAATAACGTCTCTTGTCCCTATTTCCTTTATCATCTCAACAACAATTGACACTTTTATAGATATAGAAGGAGGCAAGTTCATGTTTAGATTGTCAGGTATTTCCGGCGAAGCCGATGAAATTGACCGAATGCCAAGCCTCTCTCTGCCTAACCCTAAGCCCCATGACGGCATAGCCATCATGTTGTGTAACATGAATATGCTACATATCAGATCATCAAGAAGGCCACACTCCAGCTGCTGTACGACTCAGCGTGCAGTAAATTGTAAATTTGAACAACAATAGCCTCGAGTAGTTTTGGATGTGAAGACGCAGTTTCCAGCTCACTAGGCAAAACGGGTGAGCATTTGAACAATGATATGCGTGTAAGGAGCATTGAAGAAATGCCGATTGGTGGATGTATCCATGGACTCATTTTGAGGCGAGAATGGCCTGGCATGGAGTGAAATATTCAAATTCTAACTGATCGACGTGGCAAGGTGGCCTCGGTGCCTCATTTCCAGGTTGTCCATCAGAAATTGGCCGGGCTTCATCAGTGTAGATGCTGGCGACTTGGCACTTTTGATATCACTATGTCCATGAGAAGCTCCTTAATATCTCAAGTACATAAACCTATCGATTACCCTCAATTGAATCTAAAATCCTCCTGGTTGTTAACCATGAACGTCATGTCGAGGCAGACATCCTCACGTTCACGAGTCGCAACTATTCATGGTTATTCTGCACAGAACAGCGAAAGGATGAGTAACAACGATAGTCCGTTTTCTGGGACCGGGAGGGTTGTAGGAACTGGCCAAACATCTCAGGTAATAACCCTATGATCATTGGCTGCTATGATTCTAAAATCCTCATAGACAACCGACTCCCAAGCTTCATTCAAAATCACCCAGGATGCGGTGACAGGAGATGTAGAAGCTGATGGTGAGATTCAGGGTGGAAACACGGGAATCCATTACAACACGCCAGGGGGGGCAGAGCTTGCAGGAAGAACCGGGGGAATGACAAGCACAGATCGGATTCAGAATTCGTCTACAGGCATAGTTCAACAAGTAAGTGATAGAATCCATCTCATTTTCTCGTGCCATGTAAGACTCTCCAGCTTGATGCAGCGCTTACTATTAATAGGTACCTTCTGATGATTCTCAGCCAAGCTCTATCGATTCTGCCACTAAAGTGACAGGAAGCAGAGTGATTCTCTCTGGTACAACCGGTAAGATCAAAGCTGATAAGGATGCAACAAACGTGAACACGGGGGTCTCGTCTAGGCGCTGACACTGACCCTCGCGCTCTCAGGTTAGTCGAGATTATCCTTTATCTTGACTCGTTTCATGCTGATATTGGTTTTAGAAAGCAAGACATGCCTACTAAAACCGGGCGATTTAGTTCACCAAGGGCAATTCGAGGAGCTTTTAGAGCTATTAGAGCTGTCACTACCAATTTTGCATTTGTCATCGACAATGTATTATTTGTGTTGTTAGATGCATTGCATCTCTGCCCTCGTTTGTCTCTCGATTGGACGCTTGCTCCAGAGCTTCAGAGGGTTTCATGCCTCCCTCGCCCCTGATTCATGGGACGGAACTCGCCAATATATACATTCTTTCTGCACTGCTGTTTGCAAATTCTCTTTAAATACACGACCGTTATTTTGTTCTTAGTCCTTACTGGGAAGTTATGCTGGGCCTACCTGACGGGTTTCGAACTGTTTCGGTGTATCGTACTTCGTCATAAGAAGACAAGAACAATTCAGATGTTTCGGTACTCCTCTATGCATTTATAGTGATCTAGCCTGGGCCTAGATGCTTGTTTCCAAATTACTATCTCTGGTATCAATACACCCAGCCGACATGTCGCGCCTCTTGGAAGGTTATAATGAAGGTTTAGATAAGCATAAAATTATAAGGTACTAGAACCGCGGAGTGGCTGCTGCACTCTCTCTTGGTTGTGAGCCAGGCGGGTTAATTGCGGATAAGCCCTGTGGAAAGCCTAAATACCCTATAATTTGGCTCGCCCATCACACTTTTACGACAATCTTGCCCATGGCTCGGTGGCTTGAAAGAAAACGCTGCACTTTGACTGAGCTCGTGACCAACTGGTGGGGTAGATTAGGCTACAAGGCAAATTAAACAGACGTACCTGGCTTGCACCCTGGCCTTTCATGATATCCAGCTTGTCTTGCTTGGTCATATACTGGTTTAAATAAGCAACGCGCTCTGTGTTTGTCGCATCGACATATTTTGGTTCCAAGTTCGCCGAATCTTTGAGGTTAAAATAGCCACTCTTTATCTTTGAGCTCTTTCCTCTTTTTCATTTCACGACAGATCTTTGTGCAATGTCAGCACATTCAGATTTGTACCTGCTTGTACTTGAAGAGCTTTCCAGCATCTTCCAACGACGATTTACGAAAACCGAGGATATTGGGAGCTTGACTAAGGCCATTGGTATTACAAGAAGGGCACTAGAAGTCGTGCCAGTGCAGCACAATGATCGAGCACGACTGTTGAATAACCTTGCAGGCAGACTTGCCCTAAGGTATGAGTACGTCGGCAACATTGCAGATTTGGAGGAGGCAGTCAACTTGGCTGAAAGCGCCACGCACATACCATCCCTAGATATCTCCCGCCGAACGTCGATTATCGATAACATGGTGAAGTTGAGTGAGATAGAGCCATATCACCCGAATCACACAGCGCTGTTAGGAACTGACAACCAACCGTCTTTTATGGATATCATCAAGTCCAAACTCGGTCAAAATGCTCGATTTCCATCCCCTGAGAGTCTTTTCGTGAGTTTCAGTGGGAGTTCTGGTTCAGTGGAGGCCACGGGCGCAAAGAACATAAATACGGGAGTATCTATTGTGAGTCAACATGCTATTTTTAATGCAAGCTCGAACTTCTCTCTCGATCTTGTTTCATCTTCACTCCTTTACACCGCCATAGTACTTACTTGTCCAAGAATAACAATTTCCACTTTTTCGAGTCCGATGGCAGTGTCGCCGTTAAGCGTGCAATTGACAAGCTCAAGGTCCATCGTGTTCAACTGCATACTGCTTTTAGATATAAAAGACGAAGGAATTTACTCAGGAGGCCTAAACGGAAAAGTAAAGCGTATGGCCATGGCACTAGGCTATGTCATTTACTCTATCTCTGTGTATTTGCCATTTCAACTATCTGCCTGGTTCATCTTGTGGTCAAGAGCGGCGATGGCGAGAAGGTTACACGAAAGGTATTGGACAGACCGGGACGTGGATAGAAGGCTTCCAATGTGGCATAGTTCAAACTACGCCGCGAGCAGTAGCTCATATTGTGCAACAGCTTCCATGTGCTACCTTCTTGCCACTCAATAGGTTGAACGAACGCATTGTTGTCCCGTATCTGATTAATAGCTTTTCTTTTATATACAATTTATCCCTCGGTATTATAGATATCCCAGATCCTTGAACGCTCTTTGCAGGATCTCACGAATCACATCTTCCTTCCGTTTGTTATAAGCCATGACGTCCTCCCCATTCTCGAGGCTTGCCTTGGCAGATTCCCTTTTGATTCCTTCATACAACTTTCGATCATCCGCATTGCGCCTCAGCCAGTCTCCAAAGATCTTGTGCCGCACTGCTTCAGGTGATCCAGGTCCCCAAACGTGCAAATTCGTCGGCACTGGCTCATAATTGCAGAAGAAGCGATGTCCATGCCAGTGCGGTTCTCGAACCAGAAAATGGAAGCCAATATTCTCTAGAGCTGATACGTATGACTCCTCATCGTCGATATCTCTCACAGTCAAGTCAATGTCGATGATCGCTTTAGCTGCAAGGTCAGGAACGCTGGTTGAGCCGACGTGGGTGATTGAAACAGCTGTATCGCCGAGGGCAGACTCGATGCGAGCTTTGGTGCGGGCAAATTGGTCAGGCCATGTTGGATCTGGTTCAGATATAGTAATCGTATGCTTGACTTTACGATGAGCCACTCGTTCAACGAGCTCTGGACTGAAGTCGTAGTCTTTCAGTAGTTCTTCAATTGATGGCGTCATGGTTTGATCGGATTACGAAGAGGTTGGGAAGACAATGTAACAATTGGTCTCTGCGAAGCATAAGGGGACAGTGGAAAGAAGAAATTTCCCAGTTGAGGTATGTTAGGGCCTCAAGATATACATACATTCAAAACGTCGAGTTGACAACGTTACATTGATATAACTTCAGCTATTGCCCCGCATTAGGCGGCTGGGCCGGAGATGACTCACTCGCCGACATACGTGATTATCTAATATTTCCTGAGACATATTTGCAAGCAAAATATTATCCCAGGTATTAACAGGCAATTACGAAAGGATTGCCTTGCTTAAGAATGTAAACAGCCCCAGGGTAAGGCAACGGCCAAAGCGTCCGAACATTACGTGATTGGCACGCAGATCTTAAGTCAAGGGCTGTAGTAATGGATTTCTAGCGTAGATCTTTAATTAATTTCAGCAATCAGAATTGACAAATAGTTGTCGTAACAGCGACTGCAATGATTGACACGTGATTCTTGTCTATTATGCTACGTAGCCTAAATAAACAGCGAGGCATAAATTGTTGTACCAGCCTCCTCTTTATTATATATTACCTATTTTGCGTTAGTTTTTCGTATTCAGCGTCAGATTTTCTGATATCCTCGCATGTTATTCCCTACTCTAGCAAATTAGCCGAGCTGACCGATACGACGCTGACACCTTAACGACTGTGATTACTACGTAGTATCCATGAGATGCCGAACGGATATCCCGAGTCATTCGATCAAATGGAACAGGGAGGGTTGTGGACTTGAAAACAAAGGCTTCATACTGACCATTGTTTGAAGAACAACCCTTTCGTCAGCCAGTGCCCAATAGAAGTATGGATTGCCCAATCGGGAACATTGAATACGCCCAATACGCCCAATACGCGACATGTCCTACCGCCGGTACAGATATATAAGCAACCCCGCTCGTTTTCAAACAAGAGCTTACTATATCGACAATTACAACCCTTACAGTGATGTCTTCTGCTGATGGCGCCATGTCAGCTTCTACTGAAGCCGAAGTTAGAAGCATTATAAATTCTGATGAACGCTTGCCCCTCACAGTCGACGAACTTACTGTACCCTGGTTCACCACGATTCTCGGTAAACCTGTCAAGGATGCGACAATCGTGGAAACAATTAACGGCACGGCAGGCAAGGTCTTATTCAGGATTACCCTCGAAGACAACGGCACTCCACTGGAAATATGCGTGAAAGGCGGCTTCAACCCTGCTCTTCTAGCCGCCGTTCCAACCCTTTCCGCCATCTACCGATCCGAAGCAAAATTCTATTACTATCTTGCGCCAACAGTCAAGATACCTCTCCCGCCCGCGATGTATGCTGGCACGGACGATGCCAACGGCCAGGGCATTGTGGTCATGGCAGACCTAAAAGCCAAGGGATACATGTTTGGAAATCCTCTCGAACCGTGGTCTGTTGAACGAGCAAGGAAATGTGTTGAACAGTTGGCAACGCTACATGCCAGTACATTGGGTTGTACAGAAGATGATTATCCTTGGGCAAGCAAAAAGACGGCGTTTATGGACCCCGTCTTAAATCTTTTGGCGCAAGAGGAATGGGATAAAAGATTCGCCAAACATGCTAGGCCACCCGTGCCGGAGCATATGGAAGATCGTGAACTGATTACATCAACATTCCATGCCTCGTGGGCTTCGGAGGTTAAGATAAAATGTCTTGTGCATGGAGATGCACATATCGGGAATACATTCATATCACCTGATGGAGAACCTGGGTTTCTTGACTGGCAGAATATTCATGTTGGATCTGCTATGCATGACGTCCCCTACTTCATAACCGGTTGTTTGTCTATTGAAGACCGTCGGAAACACGAAGAAGAGTTACTGCAAGTATATCTGGATGCTTTATACCGTGCGGGCGGCCCGAAGCTTCGGATCGAAGATGTTTGGAGCGAGTATCAAAGACAGCACTTTCATGGGTTTGCGTGGGTCCTTGCTGGACCGATGATGCAGAGTCGTGAGGTCGTCGAGGTCATGGTGGAGCGACATTGCACGGCAATCGAAGATCACAAGAGCATAGAATTGCTACAGGGCATTAAACTATGAGCCTACCATCGAAGAGTGTAGGGTATCTCGAAGAGGAAGTTCGTAATTCAACTCAAATGTCAACGGAATACAGGGAACTTTAATAGATTAGGCACCTCCTTAATGATGCAAGAGTCTAAAAAGTGGTCATACCCCATTCGTGACATCCTGGGCAAGCACTGCATTAATTAACGCACGTGCGGTTCGTTTGAAGTCATCCGTGTCCCGGATCCGCGTTCATGATTAGGGTTTTTTATCTGACCAGGTTGTTAAACGGGAACTGGAACCGGCAGTGTACAAATAAGGTTGATATATTTGTGAATCGCTCAAAACGACTTTTGGATATGAAACTGTCCGGTTAGTAGTCAAGAGACATGTTTTATTCTTTTTATGATGCCGATGATAAAGTTCCTAGCGTCGTATGATCGAAATATGACAGCCGCGATGGGTTTGTAATCAACTTCCAAGATAGGTGGGATGCACAAGTGACAGGTGGGATCGCCTGGAACTGTACTTTTTAGGCAGGCCGTTTCAGATAATACTCTGCCAAGATTTCTTGATCTGCTAGTCGGCAGTTAGATTTGACAGGTGGCACCTTCAGCCGCGAGATAGCAAATATCAAGCTGAATAAGCAGTTCAGGAAGTGGGAGAAATCAGATTGTAAAGGCTATATAAATCTTTCACTACTGAAACTTGCGTAGGTGTTTAATTTATTGTCCGATCGAATCTTGACCAACTGGTGTCCACGTGCTGTCCAAGCTTCAAGATTTAGCGGCCCCGGACGGTTCGGAAACCCGTTGACGATCGTTCAAACACCGAAGATCCGGATTTTCGACCTGGTTCTCCAGCCACACGTGCCAGAACCTCGATTTCTCCAGCTAACTTAACTAAGCCTTTATATCCATGGCTGTAAAGTATAGTGCGATAATTAACTTTATCTACCAAATTTGTCACCACATCGGACCACCAAATCAATCTAAGCAACCGGGGAACGGTCCGACCCTTCGTTTTCCTCAAAGCGGAGTGGTCAAACCCCCACTAGGCCAAACTTTAACTGCCTCTGTCACGTCTTCGAACAGGTTTATTATCCTGGCGAACTATATTATTTTGGCGTTAGTTGGCGTGGAATGTTTATTTGCTTTTAGCTTCGTTTCCACCTATCCCGTGCGCTTATTTGCCGATTAGATACCACGTTGTGAATAAACCCCTCTAAAATGCAATTTGGACGTCAAAATGCTACGCTGAAGGAGGCTATGAGCCGATCTACCCTTTCGTAGTCTGAAACGCGAAGGCAACTCGTATCCAAGGTCCCTATCGTATCATACCAAAGATTTATTTAAAACTGGCTCGTTGGTCTTTGATCCACTGTTTGCGGAGTTGACGCAGCACAGATCATCTTGGTCTACCTCCCAGAGAGATTAGACGAGGAAATTTACCATTAAAATGTCGCAAGATATAGGTGTTATACCCCCGCCGGCAGGTGCCGACCCTGACTTTGACGGCATGAGCAGCCTTCAACAGACCGTTATCATTGTATTTTCAGTTTTATTCTTCCTCGCCACGTTCTTTTTCGCGTTGCGACTTTACTGCGCTGCTGTTATTACCCGCAGACTTGATTGGGACATTCGTGAGTTTTATCTGATTTGAAAAATAGATAAGACCGCTGATATCAAATGGGTAGCACTTATTATACTCGCCTGGACTGGATCGCTGTCATTCTTTATAGTTGTTATCCTTGGTATGTGTTTGAGATCTTCCATTATGCAATGACTGATACCGTTCAGCAATTCCGTATGGCTTTGGGAAACACATATGGAGTGTTAGGGTTAAGAATCTGTTAACTTATATGGACGTAGGTCTCTTTTTGTCGTAAAGTGATTACTCTTTGATAGCTGAATTCTCACTTCAATAGTTCGTTCTGGCAATCTGCCTCACTTACCTATGGCCTCCCGTATTCGCCAAACTAGCTATCTTGGCTCTCTACCACCGTACAATACCCAACAAGCGCTTCCACTACACGATTTACGCCGTCGCAGCCTGTCTACTCATCTCTACTGTTGTCTTTACCGTACTTTTAACAGTGCCCTGCAAGCCTGTCTATGGGGTAAAGGGCACTTGCGACGTCGAGCTCTTCACAGCCCAGGGTGTTCTCAACATCGCCAGCGATGTGATACTAATTATCCTACCAATCCCTATAATTTATCAGTTGAAATTGCCTTTAAAGCAAAGAATAACCGCAATTCTGCTGTTAACACTCGGTTCAGGGTGAGCAGCATGCATTCAAGACATAATTGAAAAAAACTAACTTCTTCCATTAGGGTCATTGTTGTCTCGTGTATTCGCTTCGGCTATGTCCAGGTCATGCAAGAAAACCCCGATAACACTTGGATCCAGGCATATGTAGCTCTGTGGAGCTGTATCGAGATGAATGTCGCAATCATCTGCAACTGTCTAGCCAACCTGGCACCCTTTATCCGACGACATTTGCCGCGTTTTAAGAAGTTTGTTACAAGGGGAACGCCTAATGACAAGGGTGGCTCGGTTGAGCCAGGCCGTGCTTCTAGCCACAAGCAATGGGGTAGAGACCAAACGAGTTATGGCTATCAGCTTCACAGCGTTGGTCGCCCTCTACCGGCCACTCCAGTTGAGTTGGGAAGTGGTATCGTCATCGTGGAAGAGTTCTCAGTGGACTTGACATTGACGAAAAAACCTGGCGATACTTCAAGTACTGAAAACATTTTGGCTGGTAAGATCTGACACATGGCTGTTGTCTGGAGGTTCTTCGTCTTATGTGATGATTCAGACAGTTATAGTCCAAGAAACTGAAGTAGTCTCTCATATTTCTAAAACAAAGTCTTCCTTTTTAGGTCTATTGATCGATTTTCTGATGATTACAAATAGTGAGGTCTCTAGATATGGATTCTGGCTGTGAGCTATACATGCTATTTGTAGCCGAGTCTACCCATACAGGGTTAGCCCCCACCATAGTGTAGTCCTACAAAAGAGACCTGGTGCATGAAACCCAAATCATGACTAATTAGGGTCAACGCGGCAAGCTGGTGGATATGATTGGTCGGCGGGTCCAAGTTCTTGGCCGCATGGCGTAGCTGACTGCTGACTGCAGCCAGAGCCTGATTTTGTTTTCATATAGCCTGGCAACTCCGCACTTGCAGCTCAGCCTCCTTTGTAACCCTTTCAAGGAGTCTGGAGACCACCAAATAGCTTTTCCGCGATGGCTGAAGCTATTGGTTTAGCTGCCAGCATAGCCGGGCTTGTCCAGCTCACCGGCGCAGTTTTCAAGCTGACAACCAAATTCTGCAAAGAAGCCAAAGATGCGCCATCCAAAGCTCAAGAACTCGCCACCCAGGCCAGAGATCTTGCGGGTATTTTTGAAAATCTCAGACTCCTTGCTTCGTCTTTAGAAACGAGGAATCCCGATTCATCCCTCAAGACAGAACATATTGATTCCTGCCAAAGCACGCTGGACGAGATCAATAAAAAGCTCGAAAAAGCGCAAGCAGACTTCGAAAGTGGCAAACCAGGGAAACGGTTCTCTCGCCGCCTGAAATGGCCATTTTCGTTATCCGAGACGAAAGATCTGGTCGCTGATCTCGCCAGTCATCGTGCAAATCTCACCTTGGCGCTTTCGGCTGACAGCATGGATTCGTTATTGAAAAGCCTTGCAAAGCAGGACGAGATTCATAATATGATTGAAAGGAAGCTTAGCTTTGACACTAGAGTGGAACTTAATAAGAGGCGCAAGGAGGTGATGAACTTCTTTCTGCGTGTCAAACCTCAGGATTACCTCGATGTCAGCCGTGAGCTTCGACACGAGGCAACAGGCTCATGGCTCACAAACGACAACTCTACCTTTGAAAACTGGAAGAACGGATCAAACTCAAAACTCTGGCTGAGTGGGATTCCTGGTACGTGTCGTCCCCGAATTGAATCTTGCTCCTTTGCTTATGATAGTCACAGGAAGTGGGAAAACAGTCCTCTGTGGACTCGTCATTGAGACCATCCTTCAAGAAAGCGATAGTGAAACAGCTGTTTGCTACGCCTTCTGCGATTACAAAAACCCCGACTCGTTTTCACCTGAGAACATCATCGCTGCCCTCGCAGTGCAACTTGGTCTTCAAAGAGAGGAAGCCTTTGATGAACTGGAAGCATACTTCGACATGCTCCATCCTGAAGATAAGCTCCCGTCACAGCCAAGGCTAGATGACCTCCTAGATCTTGTTGGATGCATGGCTCAAGAGTATGAGAAGGTCTTCCTAGTAGTCGATGGCTTGGATGAATGCGGAGATGATATCTCAGAAATGACGCAGGCACTGAAATCTATTGTCCTCAATTCTGACACTGTCAGCGCCGCTTTCTTCAGTCGTAAAGAAGAAGACATTCGAGAGCAACTCGAAGAGGACTTTGATCACATTGAGGTTTCTGCTCATATCAAGGATTTGGAGGATTATACGTTGGCAGAAGTGAGTAAACGGAAAGTCCTGAAAAGGATTGAGGAGTCCAACCCGGAATTGTATAAAGACATCCTTTACACTCTCGTCCAAGGAGCTCAGGGGATGTGAGTAGCCACCTCGCTTCTATAAATGATCTTTTACTCACAATTTTCCAAACAGGTTTCGCTGGGTTGCTTGCCAGATCGACCATATCTGTAACCTGCCAAATAACAGAGCACGAAGGAAAGCTCTTCGAGAGCTGCCGCCGACTCTCAATGAGACTTATGATCGTGTTCTAGAAAGGGTCATGCAGTACCCCCCAGAGACACAAGCTTGTGTTCGGCGAGTTCTCCAATGGACAGCTCTTGGACAGCCAAAGATGGAGATTACTGCGTTGTGTGAAGCAGTCTCCCTCCAGGAGGACACTGATGACTTGGAACAAGACGATATTATTGATCCTGGTGTCATATCCCGTCACTGTGGGTGTTTTCTTCGCCAATCTTTGGATGGGAAATATTTCGAGTTTGCCCACTTTACTGTCTTGGAATATCTGCAACAAACCCAGGTCGGGGACTTTCGCTACGCTGAAGAAGAAGCCTACCGGTCATTCGCGTCAACGGCTATCAGATTCCTACTGCTTCCTTCTTTCGATAGAGCACCAACTATCTTCCAAATTACCGAAGATGCCCACGAAGAGGAGAAAAACCGGAGACATCCATTCTATCGAATAGCAGCTCAGGTACCTCTCGGGATGCGAAGAAGCTTTTGCGACTATCCGACACGTTCAAAGATCCTTGAACAACAGCCAGTATTAAGCCTCCTTGAGCGGCTTTTTAACATTCAAAAGAGCAGCCACTATAAAGCATGGGTTTATACTCTTATGGCACATAGATACCACTTTGCTGCTGTCCAGGAGCTTACTGCGTCTCCGCTAAACATTGCTGCATTTCTCATCAGCCCCAAGCTTTGCAGCTTTGCTCTTAAGAAAGGCGCTGATGTCAACCATATAAGCAATGAATTGACTCCCCTTCTTATGGCACTTGACCACATTCGAGATGAGGTTCGGATCAATGATGGTTCTAACACTGTATGGAGTGAGCGTCAGATTCAAACCATGCAAGTGCTCTTGGAGCATGGAGCTGATGTGACCCTCATGTATCGCGGAAGAAGCAGCCTTGCATTTGCTTTTGACGTATTGGGTAGCCACGTACTGATTCCCTTTGTTCGTCCTTACTCAGTGATGCCAGACGACGCGGTTGAGGCATTTTCAAGTGTTGACTGGCTTGCGGATGAAGATAGCATGCTATTACAGGCAATCGTCGAGATTTCTACCGGAGACAAAGCTTGCCCTCAGTGGAAGCCATTTACAGCCCTAGCATTATCCTACACACGAAGAGGAGATTCTGCTCTGCCGGACCAGTCTGTCAACTCGCTCGCGAATACATACAGCGATGAGGACTATACGCGAGCACTTGACATTGCTGTAAGCGTCGGCCTTGTAGGAGAGCTTTCGATACTCGTCGCCGATCCACGGTTTGCCGCCCAGGCCTCTACCCCCTCTTGTGCCTCTGAGTTATTACGAATTGTAGCCTACAGCAAGTCTCCTTCCAGTGGGCAGATATTAGAGCTCCTGCTGGACTCTGGCATTGACCCAAAAGCCTGTGGTGCAGATGGCTTAAATGGTCTTCATCTCAGTTGTATGGCCGGTAATACCAAACTGGTTTCAATACTCCTCGCACGGGGACTCGACCCATCAGTAAAAGATGTGGTGGGTAAATCACTTTGGCACATTGCTTCCCTGTTGGGCCACGATGAGATTCTTCAATTGTTATTTAAGGAAGATGAGAGTGCTTTAGACAACCTCGCACAAACAGACTCAGACGGCCAAACACCATTCTACAATGCCCTTAGGACTCGCAATGTTGAGACATGTTTGATTCTGTTGGGGCTTTGCCCAACCGAGCCTAAGTACTTCCAACCAAGCAATGAACTACTCAACTCTGCCGCTGCAACAGGATCTCAAGTCCTCTTCAATAGATTATTAGCGACTGGGATCGACGATTCCGACCCTACTAAATCACAATCAACTCCTATGCATCATCTATCTGCCTCGTGCACAGTCGAGTTTGCTCGATACTTGGCGACGATGTATGATCCCCTTTGTCTCAGTGGAACTGGGGCATTTCCTTTCGAAATATTCTTTTACGATTGGCTGTCGTACAACACGGAGGTGCGAGTGGATGAGACAATCCCTTTAGATGCCAACCTTCTGGATCTTCTACTCCCCAAAAACTTCAAATTCTCGAAGAATGGACACACATTCCACGCGTGGGAGTTCATTTGTACCGCACTGGGTGAGGGGGGCTTCTGTTGTCGTCCTGGAGGTATGGTCCTTGGCATGTGGGCGGACTATTTCTCTCGAGACTTCAGAACAATCATCGATTGTGGCATAGTCTCATCCTACGAGAAGGAAAGGAAGGAATCTATCGTTTTGCCTTTTATTGAAGCCTGGAGACATAGCGAGCAGAGAGCTCACTCTTCACAGCCACTGGCGACTCTTCTATCTGATCTTTTCGAAGCCTCAACCATTAGCACAACATTGGAATTCGTCGATTACGCCTATAAAATATTTCTCTTTTCTATGTGGAGGAAAGATATAGCCTTGATAGCTAAGTTGATCGAATACGGGGTTGATATTCATCGACAGATATCCAAAGAAGTATGGTCGTCGCCACGATCACTATTCGAAGAAGCATGTGAAACGTCAGAGCTCGAGATGATAGAGGCTATGCTGAACCTTGTTTCGCAAAGCAGCCTTGACCATCGTGGACCATCAGGTTTGAGTCCACTTGAACTAGTTATTGCGGGAAGCAGTAAAAACAAGATTGCGATCATCAGAGCATTTAGCAGCAGGAAAGTGACTCCCAACCCAGAAACCTTGAAACTTCCCCTTGTTTCTCAAGCAGGACGAAAGTCGGAATGGCTTCTGGCAAAGTCTCTTGTAGAGGAGGGATATGACATTCTTGCTGTGGATAAAGACGGATGGAGCCTTGCACATCACGCCGTGGTTCAGGGCAATCTCGATATACTCATGTGGGTCGTGGAATCAGCTCTCGAGGGCGTCAACTGGAACACGTCTGTTTCATGGCTTTCGGACTTCAGGAAAACTTCACCATACTACAATGTAGATGAAGAGCAAGATGTTAGCTTCTTGCACTTAGCTGCCGCCCAACCGAATTGCTTGGCCTACTTCCTTGACAACTCTTTATTCGCCAACGTCAACATGATAACCCAAAGTGGTCGAACTCCTCTTCACTTCGCTGCTTCTTCCGGATCACTATCCAGTTGCCAACTGCTCATTCATCACGGAGCAGATCTTGGTGCCCGAGACCTATGCGGGGACCTTCCAATCGACAATGCTGTTGAACATCATTTCGACTCCATAACCTCAATGCTGCTCAAAAAAGGATCTCCTCTACCGCAGGGGCACTCCTTGGGTCCTGGGGACTTGACATGGAGGCTCTCAGATAATGCAGATCTAGAGCTGACTCTGCAAGAAGGCTTCGAATCTGCTATTCTGTCGGGCAATCTCGAGCGGTGCAAATTTGCAGTAAGTCAAGGCTGCTCCATTAACAAGCCATTGCCAAGTTGCCACAGTTGCACGCCTCTGTTCGCCGCTATTCGCGCTGACCAGGACAATGTTATCAATTGGCTGCTTGATGAAGGAGCTGCCACTAGTACCGTATCTTGTTACCACACTCAAGGGGAAAATGTGGTTGTTCATGCTGTTAGGAGTTCAGAGTCAGCATCATGCTTGCAAAAGATCTTGACTGCGGCTTTAAACCAACGTACAACTTCCTACCGTAGCCTTCTCACTGCCATTCATACAACAATTGACTACGATGACTTCGACATGTTCGAAGTGATGCTAAGTCACTTTGAAGAGAACGTCGAGACATACTAGTAAGTTGACCTAACGCAAGTCTATTTGGCCTATAGCGTTTAGTAACAAGAATAGTAATTTATGGAGCCTCGAGATGGACTACGACCTAAGGGTCGACACGACGGAAGATTTGAAGCCTGTACTCCTCAATCAGCCGATAACTCATCCCGAACGAAAGGAGACTCCCCTTTATTGTGCGGCGATGAGAGGGAATATCAAAATAGTCAAGCTGCTGATTCAACACGGAGCTGATGTAAACGTGCCTCTTTGGAATCATGACACGCCTTTAACTGTTTCTGCCGCGCGCAACAAGGTTGCAATCGCCGAAGAGCTTCTGTTCCATGGTGCGTCTGCTGATGCCAGACAATCTCGAGGCGAGACTCCTATGGCAATAGCAGTTCGTTTCGGAAATCTGGAAATGGTAAAGCTTTTGGAACAGGCAAATCCATCCGCTCTACAGTACATGGACGCTTCTGGTGCGAATCTGCTCTTTGCAGCAGCACATTCGGACCCCGAAATCTTCAACTACCTTGTATCCAAAGGGGTTGACCCTTATCATTACAATCGGAATGGTGATACCATGCTGAGTATTGCCTTACGCAGGCCCAATTTCCTGAAATATGTGAACCATTCACGAATAGCGCTACTACCACCGCCACGACGCCATAGAAGTCCAGTGAACGCCCTTGCATTATCTGTGGTAAGGGATGAACCGTTCGCCACCAAGGTGTTCTACTTATCTCTGCCACCTGATGTAGCGAGCACTCTCATCGATCAAGACAGTGATCTCACCGGAACGCCACTATGCGCGGCGGTGGACAGAGGCAGTGCAGATACGACAAAGTTATTACTGGAGCTTGGGGCGGACATCGAACAGGTTGGTTCAGCGTTAGGGACGCCACTCATGTCTGCCATTACTTGTGGGAGAATGGAATTGGTGAAATTGCTCGTCAGGAGAGGGGCTAAATTGGAATGTACACTTGAGAATGGAGACTATCGAACCGGAGTCAAGGAAAGTCTTCCACATCCAAAAATCACTCAGTGGTTACTGGTTGGGAGGTACCAAGATCAATCAAAGCTGACAAACCGCGCGTCTGATAATGAGGGCGTATTGAGACCATGGAGCGGTAAAAGAGGATTCGCAATGGTGCTAGAGGGCTCTCACCAACGTCGTTGGAAAGAGTCGACTCTTGATTACTGCATTCGACTTGGGGAAATCAAGAGAGAACTGAGAGGCAGGCGAGTCAGAGGGGAATTACTATAACACCAGTTTCTATTTTGTTAGGGTCATTGTAAGATTGATTAGTTGATTAGAGTAAGTTGAGCGGCATCACAGATGAACTTTTCATAATTCTTGTCCAACGTATAGAAGTGAGTTAACAGGGCATCTTATTCAATTCTTGATCCCGAAAAAGATACTTGTTATGGACTATTCCATTGAGACCCGCTAGCCTCACTGTCTGTTCTCTAGCTGGCTCACTTCAACCTCTGCCTTAATTTCAGCCTTCTCATCTCTTGCCATGATAGCTTCCGTATCAGGTGCAAGCTTGTTTCCATAACGACCAATCTTGTACCAAGGCAGCGAGAACAACTCATCAGTGCTCTCAAGTGATCGTCCAGCCATCTCAGGAACAAATGCCCAGACCCAGACAAGACCAAGAACGCAGACAGCAGCGCAGAAGAAAAAGAAGCCAGTACTTGTCATGTCGAGGAGCATCAGCGGGACAGCCTTGGTGTTTCCGTACTGGTTTGCGAAGTGAAGACACATAGTGATGGAACTTCCCAGAGCTCGGAGTCGAAGAGGCCAGATCTCGGCGTTGACAAGGTACTGAAATGAGTTCCATCCCATGGTCCAACCGACACCTGAGATGTACAGCATGGCAATTGCACCAACACCAGCATTCTTCTGGGTGCTTGTCAATGTTCCAGCCTTGAGAGTATCAGTGCCGACGATGGCAAGGAAGATAGCGATGTACAAAATTGAAATCGTCTGAAGGGTGATACCCGCATACAGAGATCGACGTCTTCCGATGAAATCGACCAAGAAGAAGGCACAAGCGTAAGCTGAAGTAAGCTTCACCACGCCAAGAATACAAGTGGCGAAGAGCTTCTCAGACTGGCCAGTCTTTCCGAGAACGCCAAAGAATTCAGCGGCGTAGATAGTGATAGCACTAGCGCCAGACCATTGGCCCAGAAGCTGAGCCATAAAACCAAGCATCATACGGTATCGGTTGGCGGGGATTGTAAGAAGCTCACGGATCTTGCCCCATCTGGAGACACCGAGGACAGCTTCTTGCTCTCGGTCAAGCTGTTCTTGGATGCCGTAGAGTTCGGCTTGGACGAAGGGATGGTCTTCGGGAAGTTGTCGAAGTTTGCAAAGGGCTTTTGTGCTTTCTTCGGTGCGGCCTTTCATGGTGAGCCAACGGGGGGTTTCGGGGACGGTGAAGGACAGGATGAGGAGGAGTCTGTGATAATCATTAGTAAGTAGCTGAGATGAGTGAGGAATGCAACATACCCAGAGAAGCCAATGTGGCATGTTTGAGGCGCCACCCATTGGTAGCGAGACGAGTCGGGCATGTTGATAGAAGCGCCCCAGTTGCTGAAGTAGGCGACCATGACACCAAGATAGACAGAGCCGGCGAAGATGTTGGTGAGCATACCACGAACAGCCCTTGGTGCAGTCTCGCCAAGATATGTGGGACCAACGACGACAGTCATACCAATACCCAGACCGGCAATGAATCGTCCAGCGAGAACTTGTCCCACGTTTCCATGACTAGTTATAACAATGACGAAGCCGACAAGCCAGAGGAGGCAGAGAACTTGAAGCGAGCGAACACGACCGATCTTATCGCAGAGGAAGAAAGCCAGTAGCGATCCAGCGATGGAGCCGATTTGAACCATGCTGGTGATGTTGGACTCGACTTGGGCCTGGTGTTGTTTGGAGCCTTCTTCGAGGCCGAATTCCTCCTTGAAGCTCTTGAGGGTGACCATTCCACCAACGAGACCTTCGTCAAGACCACGACTGGCACCAAGAATACCTATCCAATGATTAGCTCATATAACACAACAAAAATGTCGCAGGAAGCTTACCGAAGACAAAAGTGCTCCAGTACAACCGCCAGTTGAGAACCTCGCTGGGCGTCTCAGCCATAGCGGCTCTGTTTCCGAGAGTGAACTTCATCTTGGGCAATACAGTCTAACAACAACCTGAACAAGAGAAGATGGTCTGCCAGGCTACAGTTGCTAGCGAAGGGCATCGGATTTATAAGATCAAGGCTTTGGGGGATCATCGGCGAACCCGCGGGGAAATACGGAGGTTCCCCACGCCTAACAGAGACTTAAAGCATAATATTTGGAGATCTCCGCATTGAAGGGATGGATAGATCGGATATTACGTGCCGATAGTGGATACTTTTCCCCTCACTCCAACCGCTTAGTCGCGGAGGTATATTTGCGAGCCGTGGATTGCTCCAATTAGAGGTTGTTTGTGACAGCCTAGTAGTTTTCCCCGCATGGCCTTCAATTACGGAGGTTTCCTTCACTTGTGTTCTAGAACTGGGACTAGACTTTTGTTTCTATCTTTGTCACGATAACAGTTTCTGGAAAGCTTCATTCATGAGCTCCCGAATCAACTCTTTAGCAGTTTCTATTAATACATTATCTCGTCTTAGTGAGATATTCTTCCTCCGCATCGTGATAAACCCCAATACACCTTTGTCGGGTTAACGATGATCGGCACGGATAAAACGGCAGAGTAAATAGTAGGGAGTGGAGTCGCGTCGCCCACAAACCCGATATTATCGCAAAGGTTCCGAGCTCAACCAAGGTTAGACAACCTCAAATCGATAAATTAGACCAATAATATCAATAGAATTAGACACCACTGTCGGTTCGACGTTGCATCAATCCGGCGGGAACGCATCACGTTAGCCATTTTTCACAGTGAGCATGGGAAAAGACTTACCCGACTAAATAAACGCTATCGAGCGAGAGCGTCTCTCCCTTGGGTATGCTTTTATTTAAGCTTCTCCGGAGTTCACTTTTCGCTCCTATAGATGGTACTTCGGTGAACTTCCGTTGATCTCGGGTCTTTATAAGTAATACTGTTAACTCCCAGAAAAGGCCATTCAGCCCTTGGGGAATCTCAAGGTTCCCGTAGATATGCTCTTTTAGCGCGTTAGGATCCATTCCTCAGAGCGAGTTAGGAAGGTCTAGGGTAAGTTTAATTAGTAGAACCGTAACGAACAATTCCGAGTAAGCAGTTGGTATATAATTAAATAAAGACCAAACCAGAATTCGCAGTGTCATAGAAAGGTAGATAAAAGAAAAATAATTTAAGTTGCCTATTATTTTCTCCTAGAAGCCTAAGCAACATTCAGTTAATTATTTTGTCCTTGTTTTGAACATTGGTTACCCAGCATCTCCACTCCAAAATAGTGGAGCATTTGGGATTGCCTCTTATCGGTGTTTATCACGATAAGCGATAAGGATAAGCGAAATTAAAGGAAATTCAGAAGAAGAGAAAACCAACTATGATGTAGAAAATAACACAAAAAGGAAATACGGAATAGTTTAATAGTGTTATGATGGACAACAAAAAAGATAACACAAGACAAGCAAAGCCACTATCTTCAGCTGCACCTTAGGTAAGTCTATTAACTAAAGTCTAATTAAGACAGGGTTTTCTTTATAAAATAGAGAATCAAATGATCAATAGAATGATATCAAGAAGTCACAGTAACAGTGTTGAATTCAATAAGTAAAAAAGCATGAAGAACTAACTAACTGTAGCAAAGTATCGAGACTTTTGTCTGAGCAACCAAATCAACCCTCGTGGCTCTCACACTAACCTCGTTGTGCTTGCTTCCTCCGTCACCGCCATAATAGACAGGTCAACGCGTCACCCTATAACAGCCACGCTGATTGCATCTTTAAATGGTAGACAACTCTTGTTCGGCATTTACTTAATTGGCTCCCTCGAGGTTTGAGTGTAGTAGCGCAGGACTTCTGAACTAGTACAGAGGAAGAAGGGCACAAAAGTCCTTGCTCAAAGATCTGTTGATATAAACATTGACCCTTATAGGTAACCGTAAGGTACATAGACCTTTACTGAGATTAGTAAAGTCTCCCTATAAGCATTCTATAATTATAGAAGATTTAGAGGTAATTAAACCTAAATTACTAAACTAAACCTTTTATAATTTAAAGATAATTAGTAACTTAAAAGCTAAGTAAAAGTAATCTTTGTGGACCAGGGTCAGCCTTCGGCAATTACTTTTGAGCCCTTCCTCCATAGCCGTGATTGGATTGAAAGTTTATTAAAGTTTAGATCGCAAGATTTTAGAGTTTGTGGGGGATTTGCAGTAATACAACTGTTGCGCAAGGCTGAATCAATGTAACTAACACCATTAACCTAGTTGTTTGCGATCCTCCCTTGGATCTTGCAGGATCTTGCAGGATCTTGCTATACTCCTAGGAAGCAGTAAAATTAATGACTCAACCAATATACAGTTAAGGGCGATCTTCCGTTCCGTGCTGGATTACAGAAGCAGCTCATGTAAACAACGATGCAGAAGTTTCAATTAAATCAGAGTCTGCCTTGCAACGCCATCTCCTCGAAAAGTCATATTAAGCTTTGCGATTAAATTATAAAATATCCAAATCACAGAGCCGACAGCAATAACTCAGCATTTTGTAATCGATGAGCCTCAATTATGACCAACTTGTGGCGATGCAAGACCCCTGCCTTTACGGAACCACCAATCGGAATAAAGCATCCCATCTAATAAGCGATCGTATCCCACCTATGGATACGATCGGTTTGACCAGCCAAAACGGGTCAAGCGAGTATCATATTCGAGATCATGTTATTAACAACCATGAGAATATAAAAACTCGGTCGATTCTTGTCTTGAAGGAAGATTATCACTCTCATCATCATCTCACTGCACTTGACTTCCTACAATGCGCTCCTATCACTTCCTGGCTCTTTGTGGTATGTCCTCGGTGTATGACTGTAGCTGATCCTTGCTAACTATCTCTCAGGGCTTTCCTTGGCATCGGCCTTGAACGAAAACCCCCAGCTCAAAGCCGATATTCGCGCTGACACCAACCGTGACGGCAAAGTTGACCTCAAAGGCCTTTCGGATGTCAATGGCAAGACCAAATGGACTGAAACATCTGGCGCCATCTTCCTTCCCAACATTGGCGATACGGATCGACGCTGCTCCAAGAAAGCTCTTAGCGGCCCAGCTTTGAGTAACGAGAAGCTCGATGACTGCAACGACGCGTCAGACAACACCCAAAGAGCACCGCAATACCTCGCCCCTCTCAAGACCGTTCCTATCCTAACTGCTTCTAAGAACGCCAAGGGTACTGTGACTATTCCTGATGCCACTCAGCGGAAGTTTGTTCGCATCTTCAAAAAGCAGGGCAAGAACTGGGTTTATGTCGATGATAAGCATATATTTTCTCAGAAGGAGTTGCAGGCTGGTCTTGATCTTGGCATCGATGCGCGCGATACCAGACGTCCCAAGGTCTGGGATGGACGCGTCACAGTCCAATTCAACGTCACCGACGGAGATACCAAGTCATCTGACAAGGTCATGCTACGTGTCGCGCCTGTCCTGACGCATCATCACCTTCAGAAAGTCGAACAAGTCCTCGCAGTTCAAGGAAACAAGACCGACAGTCCTTACCTGGTTGACTTTACAAAGAACTTCGGCTCAGTGGTGAAGTCTGCTGGCCTCAACAAGAATCTGTATCTCTTCAACGCGAGCGATGATATCTGGGCCCAGGACTTTGTTGAGCCGGGCTATGTAAGCATGCCTGGCCCCAAGGGAACTGTCTCAATCCGAATCATGATTCGCTGCCCTCAAGATGAGCGCGTAGCGGGTCGACAGCTATTTGAATACTATCGTAAGGCTGGCGTTGGTGCAGTCCAGTATCTCGGCGGAAAACGCGATGAGATCAACTCCGGTGGTAACATCGAGGCTATTCCTCCTTACACCTACAAAGGCAAGAGTTGGCCTGCTGGACGTGTTATTCTTGGCAACCATGGGAAACAGAAGCATCATATCACTGCCTACCTTGAAGCCCAGGAGTCGCAGAACCCTCTTCATCTGGATACTGCTTGGCTTGCTATTGGTCATGTCGACGAGTTTCTCCAATTTTTGCCTGCAAAGAACAAGAGAGGTTGGGTTGCGGTTATTGACGATCCTCGAGCCGCTATCAAGCTTCTCGAGGAGACTCGCAAGGCAGGCCATGGATCGCTCCCCGCTATTTCCCGCAAGAATGACACAAGCCCGAACCCTGGCAGGGACTGCAATACCTTCTCTTGCGGACCTATTCCAGTCAACACGCCCACTATCACACAGCTCCTTGCTGATAAGAAAATCATGAAGCTCAACGAACAATGCGCTCAGCGAATCGACGGCAACATCAGGATCCTTACCAAGGAAGTCGGACTCACTGATGAGGATATCATTCGCATCCCCGCCCTGTTCAAGGCCAGTAACTTTCCCGGCGCCGATAGGTCGAGACTTCAAGTCGGAGCTTTCTTTCCTGGTGTTGTCAACAACCTTGTTCTTACAGGCTACAACACCTGCGTTGCGCCTAACCCCTGGGGTCCCGTTGTGAATGGGAAGGATATCATTGCAGAGACAATCAAGGCCAAGTATGCTAAAATTGGGCAGAAGGTCTCATTCATTGACGACTGGAACACTCATCACAACTTTGGAGGGGAGGTTCATTGTGGTAGCAACTCGATCCGCGATATGTCTGCTCGATGGTGGTAACAGGATCCCGTGATTACTTCTTCATCATTCTTTACATTCCTTAGATATTTTTGACTCGTATCATATTGAATAGACTTTGTTTGAACCGTCAACATACTAGATATAGATCCTCGTGTGTTCTGAATTGCTCTCACGAAATCTGATCCCGGCCGCGCTGGCCAGCAATCAACAACCAACAACCAACGACCAACAGCTGACAGGCAACCGCCAAGAGCCTGGTTATCAGCAGCCTAGGCCTTAGGCAGGCATGATTCAACCCCGCCCTTTATTTTCTTCCAACTTTCCCACTTTCTGCTCTCTCTTTCACTCTTTAATCTGTCATCTTTCTCACTTCATCGTACCCACTCATCTGTCGCCATGGACCCCGATGACCTGGAAGTCCTTACCGCGACGCTGAAAGACAAAGCGTCTGCCCAATATAACTTGCGTGTGCTATTTCGAAACATTCACAAAGAACAACACCGTCGGGTTCTTGATGGAGCGATCAAAAATTGCCTAGCTACTGACCTTGCGCAATTCACGTATGCGCAGATCATAGACGGACTGCCGACTGGAGATGTCTCCTTCGATCGTAGATTTGATCATGTCTATGGTGATCACCCTATCGACTACTGCCACAATGATCTATGTCCCGGGGCTCTTGAAAAGGCACAAGAGTACTACCGGCAGTGGAACTCCGACATTCTGACGGTTGATCCAATTGTAAGCCAGATAATCCCTGCTCTTTATCATGTCACTAAGATGTTTCAGACTATCGCAAAATACCAACATGCAGAGGTTGGGTCTAGGGCATTTAATACGCGTCTAGTTGAGCTGGTGGCAGTAGCTCTTCATGAAATTGGAGTTTTACTATTCCAGCTGGACTTTCAAATGCACAAAGGAGGTAAAAAAGACATTGAATACGTTACCAACTGGACGATCCCACCCGATGAGCCTGGAGACCATATTGATGTACCACGACCGACTCTTTTCAGTCACCACGCCTATCTCGATGCAGACATCTACCCTAATGGAGTAGCTGACATTGTCGGATATTGGGCTGAGGATCGGATTCTAGGAGGCGTCGCAGTCTTTGACCGCCGGACTGAAGCTTCAAAAGCTGCACTACTACCCAACATCTACTTCCATTCCTGTCGCCTTCACCAAACCCATCGCGTATACCAGCTTCGCGATGAGCAACAAGAAGCACTCTTCAAGTTCTTACTGGCCAAGACAGATTCTCCTCCCCCTGAGCCTAATCCGCTTCCCATTTTGAGTGATGCAAAAAACGACGTCCGTGTGGACGCAGAATTCGCAATCACCCATCACGGTATCTATCGAGATATTTGGGAGCGCAAACCGATCACAATAGAAGAGAGGAGATTTTTGGAAAGGCGGCCAAAGTCAGAGCTTGACTACCCTGAAGAGGGTTTATTGATGCTCCACATTAATCAGCAACTGGGAATCCCTATGCCGAAGCCTAGAGAACGATCACCACCGCTTTAGTATCTACTGCAATAGAAGTCTAAGTATTTATTGTAAAATCCTATATTGGGTCATTGTAAAGCTGGTTGTCTTTCTTTATAAACCTGTTAAACTACAAACACGCATTCAAATGAAAGACCTGTTACTTCGTCCTTTAAGAAAGACATTGTTTGAGAATAATTTCCGCTGAATGTAAGAGAGACAGCGCCGAAACACTAATATTATCTCCACTTGCAGATCTCAAAGCTTTCCTTCAGTTCCCCCCTCGGCCCGGATGGCTGATAATATTCCATTATGTGAGGGCCCCAACTTAATACAGAGGTCAACCAAAATTACCGTGCTTTATTTAGTCCTAACCGCAACAACAACGTTTTCCAAGCAACGTTTATATTCCGATAGGACGCGGTTAGATCGGTCAGACCGCAGTGATGTCAGTGGCGGAATATCGAGTCCTAGATCTCAGCAGCCAATGAGCTACTTGCCCGGAAACCGGCTTTCTTCTTTAGGCAATTCAAACTATCAAGGATGACGATGATCGACAATGTTTCATAAGGCAAGGACCAAAGCGCCCTACACTAATGCTTATTGTGTCGAAGATCTTTCAGCTTAGCTCAAAATGGGCTTTCAAAATCGCTCCCTGGTTCTTTTGACCTACAGCTCTTTATACGAGTTGACCGATTTGACACGGAGAGGACATGTTCCGAAACAAGATCAATTACGCTTCCGTTTCTATATAATCCTGGCATAATACTCTTGTATCCTTTCTCAGTTTGAATCTCTAACAACTCTGAATATCATCAACCATGTCATCAGATAACGTATCTTCCTCACAGGAGGAGAAAG
Source organism: Fusarium concolor (assembly GCA_013184415.1). Lineage (NCBI taxonomy): Eukaryota > Fungi > Ascomycota > Sordariomycetes > Hypocreales > Nectriaceae > Fusarium > Fusarium concolor. Next base: position 54,063 of record JABCJY010000822.1, read on the forward strand.
CAGAGAAGGGGCTGTTCAGATACTGAAAGCCCTCTACTACAGCTCAACCTCACCCCGACGGCGGTCTAATAGCTTGGCTTCAAGTCCTCGGCTCGTTCCTCATCAACCTTAACAACTTCGGTCTCGCCAACAGCTTCGGCGTCTTCCAAACATACTACGAGACGACCCTTCTTTCGAACCGCTCCTCCTCCGCGATAGCATGGATCGGTACGCTTCAAGTCTCGCTTATCCTCATCATCGGCGTCGTCTCCGGCCTGCTATTCGACCAAGGCTACTTCTATCCAATCCTCGTCACATCGACCCTCATGCTTAGCTTTGCTCTCATGATGCTTAGCTTGACGACGGAATACTATCAGGTTATGTTGACGTGGGGTGTTCTTGGGGGAATATGTACTGGACTGCTGTACATACCTAGCGTGGCTATGATTCCTCTATACTTCACGACGCGTCGTGGTCTTGATCTTGGTTGTGCGACAGCTGGAGGATCCTTCGGTAGTGTCATCTACCCCATCGTTGTTCGCCGTATACTGGACAATGGTGGGTTTGGCTGGGCTTGTAGAGCCATTGGCTTCATTACCCTCTTCACCCTTACTGTTGCTGCAATCCTCATCAAGCCGAGCGTCCAGACCGTCAAGAAGCCTACGCGACAGCTCTTCGACAAGTCCATCATTAAGGACGAGGCTTTCAGTACATTCACATTCGCATCGTTCTTCATATGGTTGGGTTTCCTTGTCCCATACATTCTCACGCCTTCTTTCTGCCTCACGGACCTCGATGTGTCTAGCGATCTGGCCTACTGTATGCTGCCCGTTCTGAACGCCGCACAAGCATTCGGAAGAATTCTCCCTGCAGCCGTCGTAGATCACAAGGTGCTTGGAGCCGAGTCAACTCTTTTTTCCCATATCGTCATCTCCGGTATACTTGAAATATGCTGGATCACGGTTCACAACCTAGGAGGCTTCACTGTATTCCTCATCCTTTACGGCTTTTTCTCTGGGGCGGTTACTACTCTTCCCGCATTTATCATTCCATATCTTTGTCCATCCATGGCGGTTATTGGCACACAAATGGGAATTGTTTACGGTGCAGCTGGCTTTGGTGCATTGATCGGGGCTCCAATCGCGATAGCTGCCGATGAGGCTTATGGTGGTCAAAAGAATCGTGCATTCTCGGGTGCACAGTTGTGGTGTGGATTGGCTATTATTTTCTCGTCATTTCTTTCCGTGTATCCTCTTTGGGAAGCTAGGAAGCGAAGAAAGGCGATAGAAACCGCCAGCTCCAAGTAGTTCAGAAGCCGGAGGAATTAGACCATAAATGCTCAACATTATTCTTTCTACTATAGTTTATGATTAAATCCCAAACTTGTTGCTGAGAGGTCTACGCATCATTCTGCATTTACAATGCTAGCCAATGAAGCTGCATCTGTTCATCCAACAAACGGCCCATCGATTGCCGGCTCCATGGTGTCTGGTCAGATAGGGTCAAGCTGCCAAGCGAGCTGCTGAAAGAATGTATCGCTGAAGAAGGAAAAAGGAACATTGGTGTTAATCAGAAGTCCCAGGCTCAATTCTCAGATCGTCTTGACTCTGGCACGCGGCATAGTACTGTACTGCAAGCGTCGTCGCTTAGGACATTCAGATTCATCAGTTGATAGATCTGGATCAGCTGCTTGACTGCTCTCGAAAATCCTGTGAGACCTGGCGTTAGTCAATAGTGCTCAAGCTCGCGACGCCACATTCACATTCACATACTTATGGAGATGGTCCGCTGCCAAACTCGTAGCAGCAGCGGCAAAGAACTCAGGCTGACCCTTCGCGTTGCACAGACGACAGGCCCAGCAGGGACTCAGCGGACTGTCGTTAGTGTCAATCTCGACAAGAAAAATTCCATGGCGCTTAATCCAGCTCTTCCGACCCTTTAAGCCCTTCCAGGACAAGGACTCTTCCAAAACATATCGTTTATTCCTCCACACTGCTCGCGGAAGATCTGCAACAGTAGGGTGGTCTGGCAATGCCAACTGCGTCATCAGCTCGAATTAACTCGCCAAATTCCTCGGTGGTCAAAGAAAAGAAAAGGCAGAGGGTGGAGGCGAAGGAAGCATGATGTCGTCAGATTCCATCGGGTTAGGCGTCGACTCATGGGAGGAATGGTATGCATTGAAAGGTAAACAAACTAGCACTGACGTGACTTAATGTCACTAGGACGGGGCGTAAAAGTTAAGGAGCTACTTTCTCCCCTACCAGCCTTACGGTGGTATTGGGGTAGCTCACTAAGGGAGGGCTTGACGGATGACTTTGATTGGCTGGGTTGCTCACCAGCCAGGTTCTGGGTAAGCTGTGAAAGCGCGGTCGACAGTTTGGCAGCATAGAGGCTAGATAGCATGTTGTGTATCAAATTTATCAAATGTATCAAATATTATTTTAAATTGAGGATCTTGTATTTGTTTGATTGAAATAAACTTTTAGTATATTTGATTGATTTGTTTGGCAATTTGTTTGATTGGATTTGACCTGGGGGCTGCGCTGCTGATAACTAAGGAATCCAAGCCTAGATTTGTAATGGATTAGTGAGTTTTAGGACAAAAATGATAAATACTTGCCAAATCCAGCCATGATACTGCCATTGTCGATATTAGCTATGTTCTCAGGCTTGATCTAGCTATATTCGCTCTCTTGTATACTAAAGTACTAATTGACAGCTATTAGGGTAAAAGAATTAAACCTTGCAGCTTCCTGGCGTTTTCCTACCTTCGTCTTAATATTGGGATGGCGTTTGATGAACCTGGCTAGTCAGTGTACACTGATATGCCTTTCCTGGCCTTGCTGTCTTAAGAGGGCAGCGATGGTGGCGCGAACTTGACTGTGGGAAGGAGTATAGCCTAAGGTCTCTTGTTGAAGTATCTAGGTGACTAATTTGGATTCCTGTGACTTGGATAAAGGCTGAGCAGGTTGGGCGATCTTGGATCTTGGCGGTAGGCCTCTTAACCTGTTAGAGAGAGTGGTTTGAGGCATGCCATTCTCTTGGGCAGCCTGGTTCTGGGAGAGGCCATTATCTGTAATATCTAGCATAGCCTGGATAACATCCTCCTCGGTATAAGATAACTAAGGCATATTAGAAGTAATGTAGGAAAGATAGGAAAGTGAAAATTCTGGATAAAGCTTTAGAGAGGCTAGTTAACAAGGGGGGCATTTTGAGACATTTCATATTAGTGCCATGCGACCATGCCATATACATTACTGAAGAAGCAATATTATAATATTCAATTCCATACAATTACTAAGACAATAGGCATTCTCTCATAAACATATCTTTTCTTTTGACAAAGTACTATATAAATAAAATTAGGCATTTTATATAGGGAAATATTTTTTTTACTTACCGGTAGGTGGGTACTGCATCAATAGGCCTATACTCAGATTTTGGCCACCGCCATGTATCAGGAGGAGCAACTAGAAGTTTAATGCTGCCATGTTATTTGTATCTATGTGTCTATCTACTATTACAAAGTGAAGCGAAGTTTCAAAAGAAATGGCCATTATAAGGGCCATACAGAATGGAAAATAAAGTTCCCAAAAAGGTTTTGAAAGCCGCCGGATGGTAAAACATTTACCACGGGGCGAATGCTCGGCAAAGCTTACCGTCTTGTCGCTGCACCCAATCCTCACTTCCAACACACCGAGGGCACCACAAAAGACCATCAGGATCATGCTTTTCCTTGATTTCGCGAAGGCGGGCGTAGTTTGGTCCCCAAAATGACGACTGCCAGTCCGGTTCGATCGAGCTTGCCTTGTTCTCATGCGTTGGTAGAGTCCCTATGCTTCAATGAAGGATTGATGTCTTACCTCGTTGAGATAGGCACCTTGACCAGGGTCGAGGTCTCTCAGCAATCCAAGCTTGCGGTATGTCATGTCGTGGATCATGCTTCGGATCTCGGTTTCATTCGTTGAGTCCGTCCAAGCTTGGCCGGTGATGAGATGGACAGTTGCATTGCGCCAGGAAGGATGAAGAGAGTTGCTGACAGATTTGGGGCTGATTGTGAGAGTACCGGAAATTGAGAGATTTGGCAGGCCGTTCTGAACACTATTAGTGAGAGAGCTTAGAGAATGCAGTTTATCATCCATACCGATGGTGCCTTCTTGGTAGGGCCAATCTTCTTGTACACGGCGGCGAACTCGTCAGCTTTTTCTATGACGGTACGTCGTGAGATTAGGCGGGATGTTCTAATACTATGGCCTGCGCTGACAGATCCAATATCAGGCAAAATCTTGAGCAAACCTTGCCAGTTGTTCACAGGAAGCCTGTTCAAGGACCAGGCGACTGTTTCGTTGGAAGATCTTAACAGCTTCGCAAATGGTCGGATGGCATCTTCGTAAGTTTTGTTGGACGCTTCAAACATCATCAATGAGCCGCTGAAGGTGAGAGCTTCGGCCGATGGAGGTCCTTCAACCGTGTAGTAGCCGTGGATACCTGCATCCTGCATGGCGGGGAACAGAGCATGGGCATCTGCGATGAACTGGTACCACTCGTCTTCCGAGGTGTGATTCTTGATACTGGTATCGAATGCTACCATGACCATTTGAGGTGCAGGATAAGCCTTAACGGTGAGTCTTGTGATGACACCAAAGGTGCCACCACCACCACCGCGGATGGCCCAGTAGAGGTCCTCATTTTGACATTCATTGGCAATCACGACTTTGCCAGATGGAGTAACAATCTCTGCCTCAAGGATGTTGTCTGCGCCTTGTCCGTAGTGGCCCGTAGCGAATCCGTGACCACCTCCAGTAGACCAACCGGCGACTCCAACGTCCTATAACGAGTCAGCCACCATGAAAACTTCACTATGAATGGGAAAACTTACGTTACTGGTACCGCTAACAGCCAGAGCATTCCTGGCAGCCAATGTTTCGACCATTTCCCCATCCTGAACGCCAGCGCCAACAGTGGCAGCCATGCGTGGGCTTGGGGCGTCCTTCGAGTTGGGACAGGTAGAGTTGAAGTTCTCAATCAGTTCAATGCCCTTCAAGTTGTGAGTCCAGATCCTGGCAAAAAAGTCAGCATCAGCTCGGAATATTCAGTTCTGGCTACACGTACGACAGACTGCTTGACCCTAAGTTCCTGCGCGTTGTTAGCAAGTATTCTCCACACAAAGTGTCAACTCAAATTCTTTACCTTCCGTCGCCAGCATGTCCCGTGTTCTTGATGACTAATCTGATGTTCTTCACCGCGGCGAACTTCAGCGCTGCTGCAACATGATCCGTGGTAGTAGCGTTCACGACATAAGCAGGAAGCACGTCGTTTGAGCACCCTCGCTCGCCCGCCTCGGGGTCGCCGTAGATACTAGTTCCGTTCTTGTAGACCGGAATACAACCAGCATTCGACCACTCGCTGTGAAGACTCGCCGGATCGCTAGAGTGAAACTTTGACTCTGGCCACTGCTTGATGACGGAATCGCAAGCCTCGGCGTCGTAGCTGGGATGAGACTTGTAGCAAACAGCTCCTGGAGGTGTATAGCGAATCAGGTGGCCGTCGATGGTGGAGTTCAGAGAGGTCCAGGTTTTGGTCGATGGCCAACAGGAATCATCCGTAGTCTGGAAATGCCGTTAGCAACCCGATTAGGACGGCCATAGTAGACTTACGCATCGACATTGGTCTTTGGCAAGTGCACTTGAAAGGAAGAAGCCTGCAATAGCAAGCGAATATGATGGATGCATAGTATTCGAGTCCTCTCAGAATGTCACCTGTAAGGTAGTAGGATGAAGACTAGAAGATCAATTCCCGATTGGAAGGTCTCTGTTTTATTTACAAGAGGCTGAACTCATACAAAAGGTGGGCACTGATGTAATGACACCAGTTACGCGGAAATACAATAGCGAAAAATCAGGTCCAATACGGAAATATCCGTAAAGAATAAGTTGAGCACTCACTTGGGTGGAGCATTCGCTTATGATACACAATAAATAAGGCAAGGATAATCAACACAGCCCGTCGGCAGTGACAAATATAAGCTGCAAGTCCCGTAAGCCCCGGAATTTAGTGGACTCCGGGACTTCCGGAAACCTGTTTTTCGTTTGCTACAGGGCAAAACTGCGCTAATACGTTACTTGTTCACTCAATAATACTAATACGCGTATAGGCGGCCGCACGTAACGACAGTAACTCGTACATGCATAAAGCGTTTTCACGAAAAGTTTTTAGTTTCGAAACACTATTTTCTAACACGGGATATAGCATTATTTTCATGAAACTACATCCTTTTCATCCGTGCAAACTGGTAGGTTCCCAAACGCCACACGGCTGCTGCCCTTGTCAGGGGTCTAATGTTGTGGTATCAGATAATCAGACTAAGGACCTTCAGTCACTTCGATGCATTTGTCTTGGAAGAATGATTGAAGCAGTAAAGACGTGGGTTTGTAGTAGAATGATTATATTAAAGCGGCAAGCAAGCAGGCTTGCATGGGCAGCCTTCATATAATTTCGGTATAAGATGGCCAGAGAAGGACAAATCCAACTTTCGTGAACCGAGAGGGCTAGCTGACAAGAGCTTGGCCCAACAAAGAGGGTCTTTGCAGATCCCAATCGAAAAATCCGTAATTTTCTGGGTAAAAATGGGCAGATTTAAATTGTTTTTGAAAAACTGCTGTATATGCCTGAGACGTCGGGGCCGGAAGTAAAATAAATAATATACTTGGTATTTATCTTCTCCTATCGAGTAAACTCTGAACCCAAGACCTTGTTTCGAAGCTGGGAAGGCGGGATTGGAGAACGGCAAGCATGGGCCACGACATAAGCAATAATCTAGCAGTCATACCAGGTCCCCCTTGAGCACACTTCAAGTTGCCATCCACAACCTTGCGTATAATCTCGCAAAGCTCATCCACTACGGTGGCCTTCAAGATATGTTCCACTGGGGCCTCGACATGTCCTACCAGAGATAAAAGCATTTCGGTCATGTGCAAGCGCATCGTCAGGTACAGACTCTTAGCTATTGCAACGCTCGTCTCATTATCTGGACTTAGTAATCCATTGAAGTACCCGGGGTGGGTAGCAGAACGCGGACATTGGGCGGCAAGGGATGCGGCATGCCCAAGCTTTGCAATTGTCTGAATGATTTCGTCGATAAATGTAGCCATATTCTCTGAAGAGAGGTTTGAGCAAAGTGTGGATGTCAAAATGCGAACTCTTCCGGTCAGCTCGACACAATCTTGTATAAGCGGCTCGATTGCACGAAATTGGGCCCAATGGACCCATGGGCTTACAAAGTCGGTCTTCATTGAGCTCGTGTCGGTACCTATCAGGAAAATATCGAGTAGCTGCACCAGGCGAAAGACGAAAGATATCAACGTCAGCTAGAGTTGGAGACGTTGCAATATTATGGAAAAAATGACTTACACGAACATGCCTATAGAATTGAAAGACATTGATGTCTATAGAGCTGTCTAGTTTTTGTTGGGTTCGGTATCGAATAAGGGCGAGTGCGCCTGTAGCGTGCGGGTGGCATTTTAACCCGTCTGTCGCCACCTTTCCTTCCGACCGTTGTTGAACGATGACCTTTGTTAGTTAGCATATAAATGAACATTGAGAACGACGAGGGTCAGAGAACTGACTTCGAAGAGGCCTAGAAGGAAAATGGACATCAAAATGGCGTCATTTTGTAATTGAGCCGGCTCGGCGATATCTCTCTTCAATGCAGAAACCGCGGCGCAATATTCCCATTTGGGTAGAAGTCCATATTGTTTAAGATTTGTAGACGAGTGGGCTAGAGCCGCGGCTTTGAGAGCATGCAAGAAAGGCGATACAGACGTATTGACAGCTATGAAGGGAAGGGCTACGAACACGCCCACGCTAGCGTCGAAGCACAAATCATAGTACATCCGGTGAACGGCGTAGATTTGGATATTCTGATCAATATCTCTGGGAACTGAGACGGGCGAGGCGTGAATGGCCGACGCCGTCAAGGGCGGTGTGTCTTTGTTGTTTTGTCTCTGGCGTTGCTGACGCTTCACTCTCAATTGTACCTTGCGAGATACCTGCTCGTTTTGTTGTCTGTGTATCAAGCTCCAGGCATCCGGATAACCAGGGCATACACGAGTGAGACGCTTACATCGCCCGCACGATGTTTTTTCGAGATCGCACTGCATACGTGGTGTGAGAGATTATGTGTCGCTATCGCATGAAGCGCTGCCTCACCTTGACAAGGCTGTCTTTGCAGCTGAAACAGCCCATTGCTGGTCGTCCGAAGTTGACCATCCTCAGGGCTTAAATACATTAAATAACTGTAGCCTGAGAAGCAGTATCAGCGCTGGTCGGGATTTCCGGTTCCTCAAGCAAGAAAAAGCAAGCGGCGAGATAAATAGGGCGCATTTTCTGGGCTCTTGGCTGGTGAATAGTTCTCATTAGGTATACACTCGTCCAGTGTAGCTCCATACGGACTACAGCGACTGTGATATTGTATTTGAACATTTTTCAAGCCGCCTATCTGAAATTTACATTTCAACTCCATTCAGGGTAACTCTCAAGAGAAGGGAAGACTCGATCTCGTCTGCTCGATCCAAGAGCTCTTGTGCATCCCAGTTCACCCAGACAAACTTGCCCTTCAAAAACCTAGCTTCCTTCGAGGCAAGCCAGACCATAAAGTGAGCAGGCAATTCCACTGATCAGCATTAGCTCAGAGAAACATACAAGTTTCGTAATGTTTAAGGCCTACCTGTGTCAAACCCGATTTCGGGATTTGGGTTTATACCGGTAGCGACAATACCCGGCTGGATACCAACAACATGGATATGGGGATTCTCATGAGCAAAGTAATCGACCATCTTCAAAGCCGCTGACTTTGCCGCAGCGTACGCAAACACACCAGGGACTTCTTTGAACAGCGCCCAGTGACTGATACCGGATCCGATGTAGAAGACAGAGGCTCCAGGGGCTGCGAGGGGGAGAAATGCTTGAAGAGAATTGAAAGCGCCCATGAAGTTGATCTCCATACCTTCACGAAGCTTAGACTCGTCGTAGTCAGAGACTGGGCCATCTTCAGGAAGCATGCCAGCGTTGGCGACCAAAATATCGATCTTTCCGACCTTATCAACGATATTCCTGAACGTGGTGGTGATGGAATTTCCTTTCGCCACGTCGCCAGTTTCAAACAAGACTTGCGTCGAAGGATTGACTGCTTGGATTGCTTTGGCGGAAGCTTCAAGACGATCAAGTCTTCGGCCGACAATGGCAACAGATTTTGCCCCAGCTTGCGCAAAGGCGATGCCAGTTGCTTGACCAATTCCAGTGCCACCGCCTGTGATGATGATGTTCTTGCCAGCTGCTGAAAGCTCTGGACGTGCTGGAGAGATGAAAGGATATGGCTCTTTATGCCAGGTCTTAGTGAAGGAAGTGAGGGCGGGGAATGGAGGGGACGCCATGTTGAGGTGGTAGAAGTTGAATGTTTGCGTGTATAGTGATGGATTGATGAATATTGAAGAGTTGCTTTTGTGTCTGAGTAAGTGCGAATTTATAGGTCTGTTCCATGAGCGACAAATGTGAGCTTGATTATCTATCGGAATGATTTCTCATCTTCATTCATCAAAGCTTCCTTCCGCGGTAAGGAGCGGGGAATTATATGTCGTGATAATGATTCAGCAATTTGTTCCGCGGAACTGGATGTGTCCTTTATAAATATTCAGGGCTTGAAGTCTATTTTGCCCACCGACGTCAAGAATTAGTTCCGCGGAAGTGGATGAGAAATCCATCCGTTAGAATCACAAGTCGACTAGAAACTTAGTAGTGAACAGCTCTTCACTATAATCAAGATTAAACGACCGTGTTTTAAACTTTCAGCTACCAGACGTTTGAATCCAGCTGATGTCTTGTACGGCGTGTTGAAATGAGGCCTCGTGTACATGTCTCAGCAGTTCATCCCATGAATCACGCAAGCGTTTATACGATTCGAACGGTGCTTGCTGTATCATATCCTCTAACAAACTGAAAGCGCCATGAATCAACTCACTATCCGTTTCCGCGCTTACATGCAAAGGTTCGAACAGGTTATTGGCCGTGAGACAGACAGCACCCGAAATGTAAGTGCACGCAGTCATCCTGCGATATTTGTTAGCTCTGTAAGAGTCACTGGGGGAAGAAACTTACCAGATAAATGCAGGGTCCTTGTTTTGTATAGCCACGAACAAGTTAATAAACTCCCGCGTCTCGTGGACCAGCTTTTGCCATCCTTCAGGTACGCATGGAGAAGCTATGACTCCTTCAGCGGCCTTTCTGCCAAATTCCTGTAATCCTGGGATCCAGTGCGCTTCCATGGCGTTTACCTTGCAGACGCAGCTTCGACATGCAAGATGGCTTGAGTAAAGAACGCCAAATACCCTGCAAATATTGGAGCTTTCAGAGCGAAGAATTGCGCTAGGGTATAATTCAGGTGGTATGCGAGCGAGCCAGTCGTCTAGCATGCCATGGATTCGGGCAACGTTCTCAAGCCGGACGTCTGGTGTTGTGGGAGACATAGATAGCATAGTCTCGTATACCTCTCCCTGGATATGAGCAAGTTTCACTCGAGATAGGAAGAAATTGAAACTCAAAGTGCCATCTGACGTATGTACAATCCCAGCTTCGTCAACTGGCGCCTCCAAAGGCCACTCGATACTGATATCAGCTTGGCTCTGGATAGGTGGCAGTCTGGTGCGCATCGCCAGATCACGGTCGAGTATGTAAGCGATCCAAAAGACTCGATTCCTTTCCAAAGCAGCTATCAAGCTCAGTCCATCCGAGTATGATTTCGCATGCAACCCCAGTCCATGTGCAATGCGTAACGTAATAGCAATAAGCGCTGAGGCAGGCTTCAAGTCCGAAGTAGCTTGTAGTAACAATACCATCCCGAGAAGAATCTGCACGCTCAAAAGATTTGGCTCGCCAAGCATTATGTCGTTTAGTACCGACTGTGCGTTGTTCAGAAAGTGTACCGTGTTGCTGGTGGGAAATGTTTCATTTGCCGAGATTTGATGGTGAGCTAATGCAAGCACAACATTGATTGCAGCCCAAGTTGAGATATTCCGTTCATGAGGCTGTTCATACCACTTATTGACGCATTGAAGTAGTTTCCTAGGGTTGAACAGAGGCAAGATACAGTTCAGCGTTTTTAGGTACTTGTCGGCAGCGGATAAAACATCGGCTTGTGAAGGTAGCTCCAGACCCATTTCTCTGGAAATATTCCCAGTGAAGCTGACCTCATATTCGCTAATACATGGATAGTTGTCCTCTTTTTCTTGGGATAGTTGGCTCTCTAGCTTATTGGCTTTGTCTTGCGCTTGTTTGAGAGCCTCTTCAAGCTGCTCAACGCGTCTCTGCAGAGCGATGGTATCCTCGTTTGATCGTTTCTTGGCAGGCCTTGATTTGCGACTAGCAGCCTGAAAAGTGCATTCAGTGTTATAAAGTACACAGTGAGAACAGCGGGGTTTTTGCCCGTCGCATCGGATTCTCTTGCCGTAGCAAATATCACAAGCCTATGTATAGTCGTTCAGCTTTCGAACTCTCTTGCGGGGGGGAGATAAGGCGAGAGAACCTTTCTGGGAGTCATTTTCAGGCGAGATTGAGATGTATGCTTGATGGTTGGAAGAGTAAGCAAGTCGTGCTGATTCATTCGGATGGGCTTGCTCATGTTCCGCGGAAGCAAGCTGACAAATAGTGCCATTGATATCAAAGTACGTACATGAGGCTCCACTACTGCCCGCTGGCGAATGATACTCTGTAGATATTGGGCCATTTATTTATAGCTGAGTAATTGGAAGTTGGTAACAAGAATGTAGGGTATGTCTTGATAGATAGCCTTATCTCACGTCATTTACCACCTCTTACTTTTTATCTGTGACCTCGATGCATTGCCGAGAAATCATATCCGGTCTGCCAATTGATAAGTAAGACATAGCTCATAGACTCTCCTTGATAGCTATGTATTCTTACTCTAGACGTATTAACTAAGGGGAGGGAAGAATCGTATGTCTTATTCATAGCCAGCTAGCCAGATTAAGACTGGGCTAGCTAAAGGAATAAAAGGCTAAACAGCCAGCTTGGAGCCTAAATGTTGCTTATAATTGCCCAGAATATGTTTCGCATCAACGTGTTTGAACAGTAGTCGTCTGGCGTTTTCGAATGCAAAATCCTGGAGCTGATTCTCATTGAGAATTCCCTCTTTCTGGATCACTTCTAGGTATTCCTTTCCCAACTTGTTATCGCTGAAGGGATAATCAACACTAAAAAGAACCCTTTCGAGCGGCATGTTACCCAACAAACAACGCAGCGAGTGCACATCAAACATTCCTGCAGTTGTGATCCAAATATTTGTATGCATAACCTCATCAAACGAACGCTGCAAGCCGAGGCGCCCAATAACCTTGCTGATGCGATCAAACATATACGGGAGACACTCTCCAGAATGTCCGATGATAATTTTGAGTCCAGCATGTCGGTCGAATATCTCACCGGTAATTAACCGTAAGATAGTGTTTGCCGTGCTAGCATGCCATCCAAATCCGAAAGCGCCAAGTGCAAATGCTGACCTTTGATCGGATTCCAGATTTCCGCCGGAGTACATTGCCTGCTTCATCTGCTCACTTGGCCAGGCGGGATGAATGTAGATCGGCACGTCTAGCTCTACAGCCTTGGCCCAGAAGACATCATACTCGCGACCATCGTAGAAAACTCCATTGGTATGATTGTCGACCAGTGCACCAACAAATTTATGTTGCTTCACGCAGCGTTCAAGCTCGCAAACCGCCTCGTCTGGAGCACCCATGGGAAGCGCAGCAAAACCCGCCAGACGAGAGTTGCTATCCCGTACAGCTTCAGCTAGCTCGTCGTTGCCGGCTCTTATCGTTTCAATCGTGAAGAAATCCCCCGGGGTATGTGAAACGACTTGAATAGCCACGCCATTTTCATCCATGTCTTTGATTCGTGTATCATCGGAGATAAGAAGTTTGTTGAGAAGGACCGGAGGAAAGTTGTTATTCGGATCGCGTTCAAATGCTTGTGATGAACGCGCTGCATTAGAGGTGAAATGCTCTTCGAGCGTGATGCTTAAAGGCAGAGGCATAGTTATTGCAGAAGGTTGGCTGGGAAATTTAAGACTTAGCAGGATAGGTAGCTCACTGAAAGGATAGTAGAATCGAAGAGGACTGGATATGGAGTGTATTAAATATAGATAGCCCCGCAGGATTTTCGGATACGCCGGCATAGACGCCGCTTAGGCTGTTTTTTTATCTGATCAATAAGGTCGGGACCTATTATGTGCACCGGGCCCGGCATACATAAGATAGGTCGCCGCTTATATCCGTAATATCCTACGTTTGGAGGAGAATCCCCAGAAAATACTCCATATTATCTCCACATCTGAATACAGATTTAACAATTGTAGCTAGGTCTTACTCCCCTTCGGCACAATATCAAAACAATACAAGCCATACTTCATTCATATAGCCAACTCTTTAAAAGAGTTTCTGGCTTCACAATTATCAAATCTTCGTTAAACCTGGTCTACTATAAGACGAAGATACCTTTCCTTGGTGCCCTGTCGAAGCTCTTTCCCTTTCCAAAGGAAGATAACAAAAAGCGAATTTAGGAACATTCCAAGCATCGCGATTGCAATAGACGCGTTCTTGGCTCCACTGTGGTTAATCCAAGGCGTGATGGAAAATGAAAGAGCACCACCGATGACGTTGCGTAGAACGTTTGACACTTGGATAATTCCACCGGCAAGCTCGGGATAGCTGTCCAGTGCATAGCCCTGAGATATCGGGAGCAAGGCGGCGATGGAAAAGCCAAGAAGGGCTAGTCCAATGCATGGTCCAATCCACGGGATTTCGTACGAGGCTCCAACGCCCCAGAGGAGGACACCGCCAGCTATTCCGAAGGGGACTATTGCGTACATCCACAACCGGTCCTCGGCTTCGCTAATGCCATTGCGCTGACGGGACTTGTAGATGATGAGCTTATCAGTGATAGGGCCACCCCACACGCATCCGATTAAGATGCCTATGAACATAGCAAGATTCATAAGCCCCAACTGCGAACTGTTGAAGTTGTAAGGCGGTGCTGCGAAAAAGGCAGCTTGGGTAGTGATAATAAGATTGACCCAGAAGCTCTGGATTGACAGCATCAAAGTCATCCAGGTAACGGCAGGGAGTTGGAGGAGTTTGAATGGTGACCAGGCAAGCCAGATGAATGAAGCCACGATGGTAGTGTCGCGACGGAATAGTGTGAGGCTGGAAGAACGTTTTGGAAAGCTTGAGCTTTCCGAAGCTGGGGCTTCAGTTGGAAAACTGGAAGATCGTTTGATGGCTGGGACTGGCTTCGAATCAGGGTTGGTAGCATTGTCATCTTCCACAGTTCCGGCTACGTGATCCAGTTCAGAAGGAACTCCAGTTGTCTCGCGAACGAACAGCGTCTCCGGGCTACCCAGTGCCACGAGAACGGCAGCCAGGCCAACAAAGAGGAGCAAGTAGTAAAAGCACCATCGCCAACCTTGGCCCTGGATGATATAACCCGCGGCAACAGGTGAAAGAAACGTGCCAGTGCCAACAGCCAGCGAGTATAGGCTCAGGACTCTGCCTCGCTGGTGCAGGAACGTGACGTCGAGGAGCGATGTTTCGGTGACGCAGAAGCTAGGGCTTGCACCGAATCCTGCAAGGATACAAAAGACGTAATAGAATCCGCGGGAGTTCATCGTGGCGCCGAAGCTGAGGGCGGCTAGCATCAGAGCTGAACCGGCGATGTAGGGAGCTCGTCGGCCGAACTTGAGAGCCCATGGCTGCATAAACACTGGATAATATGTGGTTAGGCTTTATGGCAGAGGCTCAAGTATGATAGCACCTACTTATTCCTACGCCGCACATAAACACCAGGATAGCCACACCATTATTTAAATCGTCCAACGCGATACCGAGTTCCGTGTTCCAGATAGCGAAAGCTGGACCCGCCCAGGTTTGACTGTTGAAGCACGAATCAGCTTTTATTCCAACAGAATAAAGGGTGACCATACGCAGCTTGCATCATGGTGCACCAGAACGTATTGATCACAATCGACGCATTTCTTCGCGATGGCCTCCAGTTCTATCATGTATTTAGTCTTGGAACTTAAGATTGGAAGCACGTCGGCTGTTTACCAATGGGTCGGCAGGGTCGTCGGAGGGTTGAGGATGGAGGATGATATCGTTGGTTTCTTTGGCAGTGGATCCTTTGTTGTGAAGCACTGTAGTGTTGAATTAGTACTTGGAGTTTTGTGCAATGACTGCATCAGCAGGTTGACTCACCATCGACAAGAACAACTGTTCCTGCCAGTTCTGCACTAGGGCTTATCTCACGTTCCATGGCGGTGTGTACAAGGCTCGAATATAGGTAGTTGTTTGAATGTTGATGCCTGTTTTTGGATGCCGACAGAGGATGTCGGTAGATTTATAGTTGGACAAGGTTTTTGGAAGGGGTCGGCTGAAAGATGTCGGCAACTTGATAGGAAGACTTCCCTCCATCTCAGATAAGTAGGTCTCGTACCTCTAACATGCGAGGCAGATAAGGTATTGACTACAGCCATATCTTCAAACTAGGCTAAGCCTAGTAGTGATTTTCTTCCTAGTGACGGGCCCAGACTCTGGGGTGCGAAGCGCGGAGCGACAGATTTGAAGTCGTGCCCCCTTGTCTCCCCGCATTTTCAACTGAGGACTAAACTAGCCTCTGAGATCAACTAGTCCGAGACAGGAAATTCTATTAGGACGGGCCCACCTGCAAAACTAACCGAGAAGCTTGACGAGTAATATCGATGCTCGTAATCTAGCTGAAAAATATCAGGTCTTTGTGGACCAAGATATTACTTATTGCTATCGGTAGATAGGTACGGAATTCCATGATATGACATACACAATCGCGTTTCCTCGGCGATTTAAAGTGAGGAGAAAGCGGAGGACCTCGGTCCCGGTTAGAGATTATCGCCCCCCAAGGGCTTATCAACCCTTGACACAGACCGGCCCGGCGATAGTGGACTGGTGTCGAGCAATCTGTGCTTAAATAGGACTTGCGTTGCCAAGGACCCTGTAGCTTACACACACTACACCCCCCTCATCGCTTTCCAACACTCTTTTCCCTTTTCTCATGCCATGCCTTCTGCAAAGAACGAGTACAAACGTCCGCTTGCTGCCTGGGGAACACCAGGTGGTCTGCTAGAACGACCTGGCGCATACCCAGGCAAGCCTGAGATCTGGGTTTACTGCGACAAGCTCTCATACGACCCCAAAGAGGATAGTCGAGTTTCTGTAAAGGTGCATACCACAGAAGCTACCTTTGATCTGGAGGTGATCCGTGACGGGCTCAAGCCAGAGACTGTTTCGCTACAGCGAGATATTCCTGGCACGATACAAGACACTCCGAAAGAGTCGTACAAGGTCGGGTGTAATTGGCAGGAGAGCGTTTCGCTAGACATTTCCTCCTATTCCCCTGGTTTTTATCTCGTCATTGCAAGAACCATTGCTCCGGGTCTACGCCACCCCGTCGAAGCAGAGGGTTTCTTCATCGTCAAGTCTCCACAGCGAAATGTCAGCGATGCCAAATCACAAGCCGATTTTGCGCTGATCCACACGACCAGCACCATTATGGCTTACAACGACTGGGGCGGTGCAAATCATTATCGTGGCGTCGAAGATGACGCATTCAATGAGACGCTCGCACCAGTTGTATCTCGAGATCGACCACTAGGTCGAGGTATGCTTCGTCTTCCTGTGGGAGCACCTAGGGAAGGCAACGGATCTTGGGTCCCGTCACCAGGCGAGCCGCCACGATATCATGCTCTGGAGTGGTCCTACATGCATGGCTATTCACGTCACTACGCTGATGCAGGCTACGCTACGTATGAGCGACCGTTCCTTCTCTGGGCCGAGGCTGAAGGATACACGGTCCATCATCTCACCCAGTATGACCTCCATCAGGAGCCTCAGTGTCTTCAAGGGTACAAAGCCGCTGTTATTGTTGGCCACGATGAATATTGGACGTGGGAAATGCGCGACGTTATGGACGCTTTTGTCGATAATGGTGGTCGTCTTGCTCGCTTTGCTGGCAACTACGCCTGGCAAGTCCGCTTTGAACAAAACGGCGAGCAGCAAATCTGCTACAAAGACGCCAGCCAAGACCCTCTGTTCGGAAAGAACAATCAGCGCGTCAGCACCCTCTGGGATTGGGGTCCCACTCAGCGTCCTGGAGCAGAAACCATGGGCGTAACAGCGACAATGGGGGGCTACACGTGTTATGGCAATGTCACGCCTCGTTGGAGCGGCGGCTTCCAGGTCTTCCGACCAAAACATTGGGCGCTAAAGGGTTCGGATCTTCACTACGGTGATCTATTTGGCTGCGAGGCTAAGATCGCGAGTTTTGAAGTTGATGGCGCAGATTATAATATACGCAAGGGTTTACCATATCCAACCGGCCAAGACGGTGCACCGATGAGTCTTGAGATCATAGCGACGTGTCCGGGAACATGTGGTGAGGAGGATCAGTGGGACGGCCAACACCTCCTCAATGCGGATGTCAGAGAAGTGTAAGTGAACCCCAGTTCAATCCTTTGGCGTGATATCTGTTGTGCTAACTAAGACAGGTTGGAAATATTGGAGGCCATGCATGAGGGAACAGAGATGCCTGAATTTCTCAAAGATCGAGAGTATACCTCTGGTGTAGTAGCGTCTTTCACACGTAACAAGGGCGAGGTATTCGTAGCGGGAACGTGTGAATGGGTGAATGGGTTGATAAAGAAGGACTTTTTCGTTGAGACTATTACGCGTAATGTGCTCAATAAGTTCATCTCCAGCTAATAAAATTAATCATATGGAGTGCATTTGCCTGTTAACCCACATCTACCATAACCCAACTTCCATGGCCTCGTCTCGTGATTCATCTCCAATACCTAGATTATTTGCAATCAGTCCGTACGCCTTCCTGGAGAAGCCAAATACGTCGTTTGTCTGGCTGTAGATCTGTCCAAGCATCTCCTCAACGAGACTCATAACCCTAGCATCGCTTCCGCCAACGTGGCATCCCAGAGTATAGGCAGGCCAGGCAAAGAGCCCTAAATTAAATCCCGCAGTGTCCTTGGCCCGTAAGGTATTGATTGCTTCTTCGAGACTTGCCGCAATCTCGTCTGCATCAGTCAAGGGCGCGATGGTGTTGTGTGACTGAAGTAATGCAGTCAGGGCGAAACAACGCTGCACACCCATGGTCATATCCTCTTGCAGATGTAGAAGTGAAATGAAAATTCTCAAATCCGCCGTGACGTCTTGATGCAGAGACAAGCGTGAAATGAGATCAATCAATGGTCTGGGCAAGCCGCTGACCGTCTCAACTCCCTCACGACCAGAACACCACTTTGCCCAAATATGCAGTGGCTCCGTCTTTCTTCCCACGATCCACGAGTCCATATCAAGGCCACCTAAAGTCTCCAGAAGGTGCTGTCTTTCTATTTCTGCGTCCGGCGAAGTTGCCTTCTGGCTGAGGACAATCTGTAATATATTCTCAAGTTGATGCGTCCATGCATACCCCGCTCTCATCTAGGAACATCAGCTTTGACCCTCCGAGTTGCTGAGTGAAGCGTACCGCAATTTGTGATAGCATTACCATAGTTACAACCAGGTCTAAAGCCTCTCGGCTCTCGTCGCCCGACCGGAGAAATCTTTGGGCTTTAGTGATAGCAAAGTCCACGCTGGCGAGAGCCGAGACTCGACAGCATGAGTCACCGTTTAGCGACATCAACGCGCGGACGCTGTAACGTATAGGCGGTACGCGAGAGTAGAGGGAAAGAACTTGCTCCAAAATGGGATTCTCTGGGGCACCAGTCCAGTGTAGTAAGCTATGTCCATTGGTGAGAACTAATGAGAATTAGCCTGTTAATAGAATGTTTAGCAGAGGCTTACAGGATTGGTACAGCTGTTTATCTGTAGTCCGGTTTTGACATTGACATAGCGAAATATCTGGATTGTCGGTAGATGAGGAACCTGTAACTTTGCCTGAAGGGATAGGTTTCGCCGCTTTCCAGATCAACCGTGTTGTATAATCGCAGGGAAAATTAAGACGTTCACATCGCGAGCAGCAAGGCCGTACTTCGTCACATTTTCTGCTAACCTTTACGCACTGGGCGCAGCCGTTCCTTGATCGTGTCCGCTTGGTCTGGTCCATTCTTGAGATTACAAAAGGGAGAAGAAGACGAATAGTATCGATATTTAGCGTGCCATCATAGGTTACCAAGCAGCCAAGTCACATGTCATGATTTCAGCCGCAGTGTCGCGCCAACTCCACAGCTCTCATCCAATCATACAGAACCTCACTTGCCAGTTGGGGTGAATAATATGTAGCTTAGTATTTTCCATCAATAATACAAAGTGCCGCCCAAATATCCTATTCCTTCCGTCATTCATTCTTCCCCGGAAGGTGACTTTGAAATACATGGCCAAGTAGTATTAATAGCAAGACAAGTGCAGTCATCAATTGCGCTCATTTAAACAAACTCCAAATGACGCCCTGCGCCATCCACTGGGCAAGCGATTAGCTTCCCAGTCTCCATACCGAACTACCTATCCTGCGCCTGAATCTTCTAAACTCAGGGAAAAGCCGGATGTTGGCTTCGCGTCTTTGTTTTCTTCTTTTTCATGGACCAAAGTGGTCCTTCTCGTGTCGTTTGCTGATCAATCGCGAAAATCTTGACGCCATCGTGGGAATACGAAGTCCGACGCGTAATAAAAATGCAAACTCTGATCTCGTTCAGTTTTTGTGGTAGTTACAAGAGTTCATAGTACTCTGAATCATTGCTGTGACGCGTAGCCACCGGTGAGGCGACCCAGCCAGCCTTTGACGCGTTTTGTGACAGGCGAGGCTTCGTAGTCGCCGTCGAGATCGGCAGGTCGCTTTTTGGAAGCCTGATTGGGCACTTGATCCTCGGCCGGCGTCGGATCCTGCGCCGGCGTTGACTCTTGGCCCGGCATGGGCTCCTGGGTCGGCGTTGGATCCTGGGCTGATGTGGGAGGATCTTGGTCTGGTATGAGCTCTTGATCTGATGTGGGCTCTTGGTCTGGTACGGGATCTTGAGCTGGTATTGAATCCGGCTTTGCCGAGCCTCGCATGTCGCTGGTATCAGCGCTCTCATCGCTGATGGGTGCACTCTCTCGTTGCGCAGGTGTGTCGTCGTCGTCGTCAGATTCAAGGCTTGAAAGATCCGATGATTCGTCAGAGCTCAACTCTACTATTGTCTGTTGACGCGGGCGCGAAGGGTATCTGGTAGCTCTAGCTGGCGGGTGTTTGGCTGGAGGTTCTTTTGCGGGAACTTCTTTGATCGGAGGTTCTCTGGTCGGAGGCAGCGACATAGTCGCTGCTCTGCCAGGAGGTAGCGTCGAAGCTCTCTTGCCGCCAGCCTGGTCTAGACGCATGTGAGAGAACCGTTCGGGAATGCCATCTTCCGGCTGCGCCGTCTGCTGACGGACAGTTTGCTGACGCGGTTTGCGAGGGGTTGCTTTCTTTTGCACGATTTCGTTGAGTAAATGCTGTCTGATTTTGTGTGTTGTCTTCTCTAAATGTTTGGCCAGCTCAGACTGAGGATCAAGGTCGTTGAGGGTTTTCTGGATGCAGAAGCGCAGCATATGCAGGTCTCCCTCTTCGTGTGCCCGTCGCTCAGCGGCCGTGAGCCTGGCCATCGCAGCTTGGGCTTCGACTTTGACCGAGGGTCGGTAGAGGTAGCTCATGAAGTGAGGGGCCTGAAGATGGCGCTAGCAGTGGGTTTAGAGATTTGAGTAGGTCTCGGTATTGTATTGCCATGGGTCATTTGATCATCCAGTGTATTAACTCTCTGAATATTGGTACGAGGTGCTGTCTATTCTCATTGCTTCATGACGCTGAACACTGAGGTGAGATGAGGCTGAAGTCGCGTGAAAGAGGCAAAAGATAAGGATAAGCAGGAGGTTGGTTTCATTTTTTAACACGTCCCCACTCTTGATTTTAATGCGTGATGAGCTGTCAACGTGACTGGAGCCTGAAAAAATACGTACCGAATTAAGGTAGCATCAGGTGGAGAATGCAGAGAGAAGAGATAACCAACAAACCAATCATTCTCAGCAAACACCAGCGTGACTCATCAAGTTCCACTCAATGACGTCCTCAGCCAAAACTGACCATTTATAGCGCGATTAGCTTATGTTTTTGTTCCAATCGCATTTTTTTTGGGACTCAAGCACCAGCCACATTCATTAAAGTTATATCCGGATACAAAGATACAGATACTACAGGGTACTTGCTCAGTATTTATAGAACAGCCTGTATTAATTGAACCAGCACTCTATCCACAGCTGTCTGCTAGAGAAATAATACTAATTTGAAATTAATATGCCATAAACCCCGGGCTACACAACAAGAACAATACAACGGGGTTTTGAAACATAATGTAAGGCGTAATGCACCAAGCTAAAATAAGATCAACTTTACATGAGAGATGTCACCAGGTGGCGTAGTCACTGCCTGTGATCCCACTGGATAGGTGGAATTAGTATTTACTTCAATTGCAAGTTCGTTCTCGGCTTGCAACAGGTGGATGGAGAAGCATATTACTTAACCAGCATAACAAAGAGACTCAATCAAGCCTTGAACATTGGCCGCGAACACAACTTCTCGTAACCAGCCTCTAGAGTTTGACGTCGAGACCCCGCGACGTTGTCCCTGGCAATCAAGACTGAGAAGAATTTACATGGATAGTGAGCTACGTGTAAACTCTGTCATTTCTATTTTTCTGAACTCTCTTCAACAGTATCATTTCCCTCCAATGGAGTAGACGAGCCCTTGTCCCAGACTACATCTTCCATCGCCTTCGCCGCTCTCGCAGCTAGTTCCCGTACTTCATCCGACAGTTGCTCATTTTCAGACTCAACCACGAACCGTCTACGAGCAAACTCCCTCCTCGCCGTCTCCCATCGCGCCCGCCCTCTATATTTCCTTCGTGATCTGTTCCAAGGCAGCTCCTTGCCTCTCAGGTCGATAATTCTATCGATCACTTCAATATCACGCTCATCGCGCGTATGAGGATACCATCCGTAGACCTTCTTTCCAGCGATGATAGTCCATAAAGCCGCACGGGTAACGTTGTAGCTAAGAATCTCAAGCGGGAATGGTCGCTCTCCGGCACGATAACCAGCGAATGGAGCCTCTTCCAGTAGGACGGTGCTATGTGATCCGATAGTTAGATCTGCTATTCCGTTGGATAGTAGTCGAGCCTGGAATGCGCATAGATTCTCATTCGCACGCTGCTCAGGCCACAGCCAACCCGCTCCGCATCCACAAACGTCATTTGACACTTCTGCGATCGAGATACTGAAGACGCTCAAGTCGCTCCAAACCGCCCCTGACTTGTAGATCCAACTTCTTTTAAGAGGGATAGTCATCGGTTCGGGTGGCGGGGGATCTGGTCGGGCTTTAAGTTGCCTGACTAGGTCGACCAACTTATCATGCCCAGCGTCGTCTGTGAACGGAATCCGTTTTGCGGCATGCAGGATGGAGAACCATAAGTCCCAAAGAAATATTTCAGCGGAACCTATGTCGTCTTTTTGTTTAGGTTCAGGCCAATCTTGCTCCGGTCCCCACATCTCCAGAGCCTTCTCTGGGCTGTGAAACGTGCGCTGGTTTCGAGCAACTCTTTCTTCCTCCCAGTATGCGCGGCCGTGATCTGCAGTCGAGTATGCCTCATCAATTGGCTTTCCCAAAATCTCGACAGCTTCAGATACTGAGAGTTCACCAGCCATATACTTGTCGACAATCGTTGTGTCTGCGGCGAACCAATTCCGGATTTTGGCTAGGCGGTCAATCTTTGTCGCAAAGTCAAGAGAGTCATCGTTGGTGATTTCTTTTGCGTCGATATCTTCCTGGGTGTATCTTTCTTCTCTTTTCGAAACTATTGGTGCAACTTTTTCCGCCCATCGTTTCTTCCAGCCTGGTCTCTTTTTTTTCGGCATTTCGAGTGGAAATTGTATTTTCGTGGTTGTAAGGAGAAGAAGAAGTTCTCGCTAGTAATGTTAATGCTTTAAATAGCTCGTGTTGCTGGGGCTGTGCACTCAGAAGGATCAACTTGTCAGACAGACCGAAGAGTCACTTCCCGAAGGGGATTACGGTATTGGCACCGGCACTTGTCAGACGGACCCAGTTTAACCTGAAGATCATGTCCAAAACTACCAATCCTTAGCACGTGATAGCTTCAGGCTGCTTTCAAATAGTTTATACGACTTTATACTACTTTAAGCCACTTTAAACCACTTTAAACTGTTTTATATTACCTTAAACTACTTTAAAGCACTTAAACTTTATAAAATCAGCTTCCGCTCACTTCATCAAATCACATAGCTGAACAATCAAGCCTTGGATCTACCGTTCACAGCGAATGTTTTGAGTCAATGCACTAGGTTAAACGGCTCTTCATGCCCAATCCTGTGCTTCGAAGAATCTTTATTGAGTTTGACCATATTATGTCAGCACTTCAAGACCTGATGCGATATGTGTCTGACAGGCGCTGGCTGATCTGAAGACTTAGTCGTGCTCGGAATGGCATGACGAATTTCGACGCCTTCATCGCTGACATTAGCCCAATTGGGTGTTCTCTGGAAGTTGTTGATAGTGATAAGTTTTTTCATCAGCCTCGTGATTCGATTGAAACAGTTCCCTCCCACCATCAAGCCACGGTTCGGATCTGGAGCCCTGGCGCGTTACAAATTCCGGCTCTCATTGGGTTGCTAGACGAAGCCATGGCGCTACCATTCAGAGCATTTGTCACGGTCTGCAGGTTATAATGTGAAACGTAGTCCAGACACCTTTTCCTGTTCATTCCCTTTCGCCATGGGCATTTGGCGCGACAAGGCCAACATTCTGTCGATATGTCCAAGATTTGTCGCATCCCCAGTCTTCTTTCCCTTTTTCTCGGCGTTTGTTTGATTTGCGGCGCTTTCGCTCAGTCAAATTCGGCAATAAGCGATGCGCCCGAGTGCAGGGTAAATTCATTCTCTCCCCCTTCCTTTCTCTCTCTAACAGACATGAGCTGATCAAATGCGCGCTCGAGGCTTTCAGCGAACCAGCTTTCTCGGACAAAACCCAGGGCGAATTATGCCATAACAAAGCATTTGCTAAGGCACTAGGCGACTGCGTGGCAAAACGATGTCTTTTTGTTGAAACAATGGGTAAATGGCTTCACATTCGGCCGGCGTCTGATGAGCTATATAATAATACTATTGGTACAATAGAGTTTGTTCGCATCTCCAAAGCGGCATGCCATATTCCTCCAATGGACCAATACACTGGGTTTTAAGTCACTGGCATTACTATGACGACTCTAGCCGTTGTCTTTTTCATCCTGCGCCTTACATCTAAGATCATTGGGCCGACACTCTGGGGCATAGATGATACACTGATTTCAGCATCAATGGTAAGACCAACGAATATCACCTGGCAAAATCTTTCACTAACTGTTGCCAGGCCGTTTTAACTCCTATTTGCGTGTTATACCAACTTTGTGAGTGAATAACTAGGCTGTATCAGGATCTTGCTAACGCCTTATCAACAGTGCTAGGGCAGGGCTTAAGCAAAGAATCGCCAAGTAGAAACATTCTTCAGAGTAAGTGTCAAGATTAAGCATTTAGCCTCGTTATTCTGACGAGATCTAGTACTTCTTTGCATTTGGACTACTCTACCATATTGCCCTAGCATGTATTAAAGCTTCCATTTTATTTCTGTATCTTCAGATCTTCTCAGATGAAACCTTTCGGAAAGTGGTCAAATGGACCGTAGCATGTGATGCCCTGTTCGGGTTGACTTATGTAGTGCTCACCTTGTTACAAGCACCCGCACTCATGTCGATATGGAACTCATGGGAAGACAAGACGGTCGGTGAGGGCATTAACTTCATATCGTGGCCGTCGCTGGTACAGGCTTGCCTGAACCTAGCGCTGGATCTTTGGATGCTGGCCCTACCGATCTCCCAGCTGTATAAACTGGGGCTCAAGATGAGGAAGAAGTTGGGGGTGATAGCAATGTTTGGTGTAGGCATTTTGTAGGTAAAGCTGACCCACGACCTCCGAAGAAATCGCTAATATGTCATGTTCAGCTTGACTGTTGTTTGTGTTTTTAAACTAGTTAGAATGGCAGGGTTGGCAAAGCAGTTAGAATCTCACCACTCTTCTACTTTCACATCTTATCTAAGCCATAATTGGTACCTATTCTAATTAGACAATTTACTCAGCTCTCAACGATTGTCGTTTGTTTTCTCCATGCGGCTGGCAGACTGTATTTAGCCACTAAGAACACTTTTGGGTTACCAAATAGTTGCTGATCAAATTCGAGCAACACATTGGTACTACTCCGACTAGCAGGGCATTCGCCACTGAACTATTTGCCGTATTCAACAACCCAATACCACTAAGATTATTCATCGTCGTCGTCGTCGCCCCCCTCCTCCCCGGCATCGGCTGACTGAGCAGGCGTAGTCTGGAGACGGACAACCAGTCGGGTCCAGGATTCCTCCTTGTCCCACTCAAAACCAGCAAGATACGGCTTATCTAGTTCCGCATCCGACTGCCCAGCATATTAGTAGATAAGGAGAGGTCTCCAAGAATAACTTACCCTTTTTTTTATATGCTTTATGAATAGCATCCAATGCATCCTTAATAGTCACGCCTTTCAGGTTTCTCGCCGTTACCTCCATTCCCAAAGGGAAATGCAAGTCAATTCTCAGGACAGGCGGTTTGGTAAGATGCAGCTTGAGAATTGATGGATCATTAACTGTCGCCGCGGACTTGTTGACTTTCCTGGCTGAGTGTCAGTGTATAGTTGGAATGCTAGGGCAAGGCAGCTATTACCATCCAATATTCTGAGTTTCGATAGCAACCTCAAGCTCCGTACCCTCCGCCTCTATTAGCGACGAATTAGTACCCTGGCAGGTTTGAAGCGCTGATAGCTTACCGAGGTCATTGATGTTGTAAACTCCGGGATGGGAACGTTCCGACATGATAAATGCGGTTGAGTTTGATTCTTTATGAGCTGGCGTGGTGTTAATGCTTGATCTTGGTCCTTAGATGGCGGGTGGTGTAGTCCAGATAAAGCAGCTGCGATATAGTAGATGCAGTAATAATTAACAGGCGGGCTCTTCAGTAAAACGGAATTAGTTCCTGACCTTTCTAACCCGGCTGCCCTTTTATACCCTCTTAAGTTCAATCATCGGGGTAGTTTGACGTCACCTCAAAGCTAAGTAAACATAATAGCGCATCTGTGCGTACTGTCATAAGCTGTTGATTAGACTAAGAGGAATATGTGGCTAGCTGAGGCGGAGAAGAGCTATCATCTTGGCTAGTCTGACAACAGCCTAGCGCGGCCGCGGATCTTGCTACATGTAGATATTCAGCTATGACATGTGCTGTAGAGCTATATGTTGGGCCGGTAATAAGTTTGAGATCAGCGTCCGTTATCAAGGCAGAACCTTCGAGCCGTGTCGCGGTTGGATAAAACCGGAGGCTAAGTAGAGCTATCGCTTGTGGCAAGATAAAGATTATACACGCTAAACAAATAAACTCAAGACAATGTTTTCCATATTTGACTTCAAAAATACATACAGGCGCACTTTTGTCTAGCAGATGTATCATCTGACTTCCTGTCACCAGGCTGTGCGAAGCCGAAACTGTAGTCCATGATCGGAGAGATAACGTCCTAGCGATTGGTTCCTTTAATCGACATCTCAGAACTTTTAAAATCATCAAACCTAATTCCGTTCATAAGAGCTTCATCCACATCTCCCATCCACTCCTCTGTTATGCCGCTGAAAACACATCCGTGTTCCTTGTGTTTATACGGCCTCGACTGAATGCCATGGATGACGGTGCATTTGCCATACCACAATGGTTCTTCGAGGCCATTTAAAAATTCATTGAAGTTTTCCATACTCTTTCCTAGAGCTGTTTCAGGTGCAGATCTTGGAATCTGGAGTCCATGCAGCCGCATAGCCTTCATTAGCGATCCGAGCATCATGTATGCGCATATCCTGGTGCAACCATCATTGGTAGTCCATAAAGACTCTAGTAGTTCGTAGATATTGTCCAATATCTGGTTGATCAGTGACTGTCTCCGAGATTCTATATTTTCTTTGAATGTATTAATAACCCCTTCGCGCCTCTGGAGGGAGTCATATTCTGACTTACCAACAATCTTCTCAAGATTGGCTATTAATCTCTGTGCATACGGCTCAATTGTTTCGTGACACTCGTACTTGTCCACAAGCATAGCGATTTGCTCAAGCACATCAAAGTAAACGCTATCTGGTATGCTTCTGTAATGACCGTGAATGACATCCAGGACAATCAGTAGTGCTTCGGCATTCCACTTGAAGACTGGGACCTGAAAGAGGCCATTGGAATTGTGAACACCGTAGCTGACTAGGCCATCAAGCATGGCTCTTCAAACAGGCGAAACAAGATTTAGATAGACTGAGGATGCACGAAAGCCTATTTCAACTGCACAACCCTGTCCGTTGTTGTGTTACTCGAGATATTACAGCCAAGACAGATGAGGCGGTGCCTCGGCGCTTAACTCTGCCTTCAGTAGCAAATCAGTGCGCGTTCGTCATCAGCCCTAGAACCCTGATCTATTGTTGTTCTCATTATTGTTTATCCCATTCTGGACATTCGATTGCAATAGCTCCAATAACTCTGATTACCTTGAGGAGCTGTATGCTCATCTAATAAGGGCAGAATCGACCCGGGGTCAAGCCAAGGATGACCCGATCGGCGTGATAGGTATAAAGAAATATTTCTTTTGACATCGTCTTAAGAAAAGTCTCCTTTCCTCATCTGTAGCCTCCTTTTCTTCAGTCATCCTATAAGCTTCTTCCATCTCTGTAAGCACGTCAGTATATAATAAACAGTAACAATTTAACTGACTATGGACCGCAACATACAAATAGCCCAGGTAATGGTTAGGTCACTATGTCTAATCTCATCTGATTATGTGACTATATAGCCTTTTGGCGCCGATTCACTATAGCTGACTGAATTATCGTACATATTGCTAAAGTTGAAAGCAAAGGTGCCATCACAACTCGAGTACACTATACTACCCTTGGTGCCAATGAATTCACTAAAGGCAATAGCAGTTCCAGTACTGCCCGGGTCAATTGCTTGGCTGGGTTTCCCATCCACTGCCTCAATCTCTGATGATATAGGCTTCCAGTCGCCCTGGGCGAGGTCTTTTGATTGAAGGGTAAGAAAGAGCAAAGGCGGGTTGTTCTTGATGGCAATTGTGGTGCGTCGGTAACCCGTAGAACCAAAATCAAATGTATTTGGCTACTCAAAACTCACGATGGGCGATTACTCTTCAGCCCTGTAAGATTTATAAAATAGTAGTGTGTCTGGGGAAAAAGAGGTGTAAGAAACATAATGCGTAAACCCTGGGCGATCACGCATATTCATAGGCGGCCGAGTCAAGATTAAAGACAGCCCACGGCTTTTCAAGTCTCTGTTACTTCAGCCACAACCTACCAGTCCCCTCTCCGCATACCCTTTGCAAACTGTATTTACCCACTGCAAATATTCTAGTTCCCATATGGCCACTGAGATATTCGAGAAGTAGATGGCAACGCTACAGCTGACAGAGAGTTTATCACTGTCCTAGCCTTTCTGTAACTATGTTTGCCTACATCAAGTGGCCCCTATGGCACTGACATATAAGCACTGAGGGGTCAAAAACCTGCATATTATCAATGCTGAAGCGAAGCGAATTTACGCATGCTATTATACGTCACAACACAGTAATCTGAACTCCTAGGATAGGCGAAACTATCTTCCACTGTTGACCTTAGCAGTTCTGAGCTAAGCTCTCAGCCGCAAATCTTATGACGACATATACCAGAAGATCTTCCTGCCAATTGCCTTGTTAGGTGTTATTCCAAGTAACCTAGTCTCTCTTATCCCAACAGCATGATACTTTATGGACGATTTCCCTGGTTGAGAGATCCGCTGAGCGACAAAACTAGTGGCTGACTGCAGAGACTAGTAGGAGCTAAGGGCGGTTCAGCTGGTCTACAACGCGGGCCGCTATGACGGATTCCCTAGCTAGGGCAAGATCAGCTAGGCGGGAGCAATAGTCTCAGGTGTAGTGACGTGCTATTGCAAAAGAAAAAAATTGATAATTGACGAATACTTATGCCTCCAAAGTTGCAGATTTCCTTTCATCTTTTTCTTCATTTCTCATTTCACTCAGTTTCAGCAACGTCGCAATGGTCTACAAAGCTCTCACAACGCACCCAAATGGGCTACGTCTCCTCTCTCTTGATGGAGGCGGCGTGCGAGGAATCATGGGTCTTGTCATCCTGAAAGAGCTCATGGTGCGTGTCCAGAAGAAAAAGGGCCTCAAGGAAATCCCTCGTCCCGCTGATTACTTTGAACTTGCCGGTGGTACCAGCACCGGTGGAATCATGGGAATGATGCTCTTTCGTCTTCGCATGAGTGTTGATGACACTATTGCCGAGTATGATAGAATCGCAAAGACTATCTTTAGTCCCAAGATCTATGGCTACGATATCAGTTGGCTGCCTGGATCGTCGTTTCTCAACAATAGCAAGGCCTTGGTGCAGGATAGCCGTTTTGATGCGGGGTCTATGAGCAAGGCTATTGATGAGGTCGTGGAAAAGTTCGGCCTTGATGAGAATGATAAGAAGCTAAAGGGAAACGCCCCTCTCCAGCATGAAGATGGTGCCAGAATGTATGTCTGTACTGCGTTATTCTCAGTCGTTTCTAACACGAATAACATAGGTTCTGCTGTACTACTGCTCAGAACAGAGCTGAGTCAATGTTGATGCGGTCCTACAGAGACCAGACCATCTACACCAAGTCCAAGGTCAACGACGCTCTTCTCAAATATGGAGATAAAATCACTATCAGCATCGCAGCTCGAGCGACGTCTGCTGCGCCAACCTTCTTCCCCGAAGTAAAGTTCCCTGAAGAAAAGCCCGAATTGGTGTTTTGGGACGGTGGTCTTCTCAACAATAACCCCATTGATCAGCTCTGGTACACTCGATTTGAGCTCGTCGACCCCAAGGACCCTTCACCCCCTATTTCATGCGTCATCAGTCTTGGCACAGGATATGTCAGCCCTGGCAAGGCGAGCAAGTCTTGGATCAAAGTAGTGGGCGTTGCATCCAAGGTGATGGACTTTGCAACCAATACCAACGCCAAAGGCAAGGACTTTTCGCGACACATGACGCATTTGAATCAACGGGAGGAGCACAAAGATACCAAGTATATTCGCTTCAACCCCTTCCTCAAGGAGGCGATTGGCCTTGATGAGTATTCGAGAATGGAGGATCTCAAGGCGATTGCGAGGACGAGCATGGAGGATCCAAATGAGACAAATCAGATGTGGATCAACCGTGCTGTTGACGCTATTTGTGCTTAAAAGTGGAGTAGATTGGAAAAGTATCAAGGGAGAATATCAAAACCCGAGCATTTGCCTATCACCACTGCACTACGCATCACGAGAAGTACCATTTGAAGACACCTACAGAAAGGATCACACTAAAGAATCAAGGACTCTGAGGGGGTCAAAATACGTATTCTCACTAATCATAAGATGGATTCCCATAAACTACTTCGTCATCCTCATCACCCTGCTCATCTTCATCCTTATCTCGCGTATCTCTGACCGTCTCTTGAGGAAGATCATCTGCGTCTTTCTCGCTGAGAAATTCGACAATCTCGCTCAGATCTGACATAGTGATGCGGTTCAACCACGTTCTACCGTGATTGTGGAGGTAGTACTGGCTGTTGATTTGGGTAACGACAAAGTCGGGAGAAACCTCAAGGGGTTCGCCGTCATCGCCAAGCGGATTGTATATCCACAGGGGAAATAACTTGGAACGAGAGACCTGAGCCACAACGAAATTTCGCCAGTCCGTGTGCTGAGCCTCCAGGGCCCTGCCATGTGAATGGGTTAATTAGTGATTGAAATCGGGCACCGTGCACTGTCTATCAAAGTATAAAAAAACTTGCCAAGAGTGAAGATCACTTTCATTTCGAACCAATGGGGCTGTAGCATGGCATGGAATCTTGAAGAATCGAGGTGAGACACTGTCCAACCACTAGAATTATTTATCAAGGACAGCTGAGACATCAGGTCAATGCACAGTCTATCCATACGTCACCATGCATAGCGTGATGACAGAATTGGGTTTGTGGCTAGCTGAACTAGTGCTGCAGGCCAATATGGCACGGACGCGGGGAACTTTTTGATGTGATAGATCATTAACCTCAAAGAATTGATTTCTAATAGCCCAGTGATACAACTATATCTCTCAAAGATCCTCGGTATCCAGGTTGAATGCCCCCGACTCATTGATATAATTCACAATCCCCTCCAGGTCAGTTGGCTCAACAATGCGTTTGACCGATCCACTCTCGCCGCTGTAAAGATAGTACTGGCCTTCAACTTCAATCAGATAAAGAACCTCTTGCGATTGGGACAAACTCATGAAGAGCGGCTTGATTTGTCCTTGAAGTCCGGTGGACCTGATTAATTCAACTGCATATCCATCTTCAGCCCACTCATTGCCGCCGCGCATCTCCTCGTAGTCGCTCGTCCAGCGTCTTGGGGGCTTTTGCTACTTGGTTGTCAGCCATCATTAACCCTATATTGGAGTTTGATGTACTAGCATTTGTGTTGGAAACAACTTTCCCGTTGACGACTTTTGTAATGGAAGCCATTGTGTCGTGTGGATCGAAAAGAGTTTAGTAAAGTCTAGGAATCTGAGCTTTGAAACGCAGACATAAATCGAACAGACACAGAAGATAGAAGCTAAATATATATTTCTCCCACTTGTAGAAGGGATGACTATAAAGTGGCTAGTTCAAAATAGATTAGACTCCAGACCCCGCCACCGAACTTGTGGCAGAGCTATTGAATCTACTATCCTATCTACTAGACCGAAAAATATTTGGAAAGGGTAAGAAGACAAAAGACTAGCCAGTCACGAGAACAAATCGTCTAAGATGTTTAAGACATGGCGTCATATGAATAGACGATTGATCCTTCCTCCCTGCTAACAGAACTGATTTTGTGGCTGGCTGAAGTCATGGTCGGAATGCAGTGTTGGCTCATGCCAGAAGCAGAGCGCAAGGCACAGCAGTACGGATCAGCAGAATAGCACAGAAACGGTGTAATTGAAAGTACACATCTGATGTAAAACTCCAGTCGTTTAAGAGATCAATGATACATAAGCATCTCTCATATTCCTTTTTCATCAACAATCACAACTGGGATATTGGCATGAGTAGATTCCTCAGCGTCACTCTCCACAGGTTCAGGCTTAACAGAGTGATCAACCTCTTCAATCTACTCAAGCTTGAGACCGGATATATCATACTCATCAATCGTCTGCACAATAGCCTTCAGATCAGTTGGAGAGACAATGCGCTGTGAATAGCCAGTTTAGTCATTGTGAAGATAGTATTGATTGTCGAGTTGAAGGGCAATCAGCACATCATCACCATCCCACCCGTTAACTGCCTTGGGGGGCATGAAGGGCGGCTGAGGCTGTCCTTTAATGCCATAGAAAGGTTCGAATGTGTCCATAACCTCTCCATTTTCGGCCCAAGCAACGTCGCCGCCCATAGCGGCGTAGTCAGTTGTCCAGCCCTTTGGCGGCGTGACCTACTTGGTTGTGAGCCACATGTCTGGTGATACATACTAGTTGGGAGTTTATTTACTAACATCAGTATTGGTAATGACTTTACCTTTTACCACCTTCCTTGTGTTTTCATTAACGAGAAGCTTTTCTGTGCTTCCCATCGTGCCGGGGTGAAGGAACAAACTTCGATAATTTTGAGGAGACAATGACAAGACATAGAAACATATCAAATGCAAACTCAATAGATACAAATCGGGGGGGGGCGATATAATCTGAATTAGCCAGTTAAAAGTTGATGACGATTTTGTACAACCGTGAAACTTCGGGTTGATCTACCAGCCATATTGTTTCACAAACTCGAGCCTTGCACCGTGAATGCCTGTGAGCGACTCATTATGTTCCAAAGCCCATTGAGGGATAACCAAGAGCTCAAGCCAACGGTACTATATCTTAGCATAGGATCCTGCAAGTTCTCTCTGGAATGGATGAGATGCCGAAGATTGACTGCCGGGGACTTTTATCTGAGATCCGAGGGACAGACACAAAACAACCCAGATAAGGCATCAGATCATGTTGGCAGTCCGTCGATCACCACTGGACATTTTTATCCTCCCTTGCTGACAGAATTGACGCTGTGGCTGGCTGAACTACCGTCAGGAATGCACGCTCAGGCCAGCCCAACCGCGTTAACCACGGAACGGAACGGCACGGGCACGGGCAAACTCTTTGACGTGCGAACTGATTAGCTAAAAACCATCGATCATTAACCTCAAACGGGTTCACTCCCCCTGTAGAAGATTCCGGCGCTAAACCTCATTGCCGAGCCAAGCGCAGCCCAGGTATTTCAGCTCACTACTATCGGAAGTGGCGTAGAACCCCGCACGCTCTTATACGTCGAAGCTCAGCTACGTGCCGCTGAGGAATGACAACAGAAACGCCATGTTTCTTGGAATACGATAGTTCATGTGAAGTATTGGATGATCGGGGTTGGCGATTGGCGTGATTAGTCTTAGGTTAGACAACGGCTGAAAAGTGGCTTGTCATATCACATTCGCAGCCCGGGAGGAAACAAGTGGGACGTGGAAAGAAGGAGAAGGTGAAAAGGTCCATGTCCCATCTTCTACGTTCCTTCGAGCTCTTGCTTCTAGCTTATGCCATAGCGCTGCCTTGGTAGCTTCCTTATCACAAACACTTCAATTGATCTTATAGCACAGAGTCGCTCAACATGTGGATCACGGACGCCTGCAAGGCAGTCGTGCTGCGCTTCGTCGCCGTCTTCCACTACCCATCTCTCCCAAGCGACGCCGCTCCCCAAGATGTCCTGACCTTCACCAATGATCACTCTACTCTAAATGCACCAGCATATGACTATCCCCACTTTGAGGCTCCCAGTGGTCCTGATCAGGATGGGAAGTCATTCATATGCGAATACCCTGATCTCGAAGGTTGGGAACCGTGCACGTCTGCGAACAATCGTACCTGCTGGGTCAAGGGCCCTTGTGAACAGAGATACGATATCGGAACTGATTATGAGAACTTCTTCCCCTTTGGAATTACCAGAGAGGTGAGTGCTGAGACTGCTGGGGTTGATTGATGTTGTCACTCATCTGCTTGCAGTACCATCTCAACGTGACTGATCATCCTATCAACGGTGATGGTGTCGACAATCCATATGGAAAGATGTTTAACGGCAAATATCCCGGCCCTTGGATCCAGGCTTGCTGGGGTGACATCATCAAAGTAACAGTCCACAATCATCTTAGGTACAACGGCACAACTATCCACTGGCATGGACTTCGACAACTCGAGAACTTTGAGATGGACGGTGTCAACGGCGTGACTCAATGTCCCATTGCTCCTGGTGACAGCTACACTTACACTTTCCGTGCCGTTCAGTATGGAACATCGTGGTATCACAGCCATTATTCTCTGCAGTATGCTGATGGCTTGGCTGGTCCAATTACCATTTACGGCCCGTCGTCTGCCAACTTTCATGAGGGACGAAACCCCATTCTTATTACTGACTGGAGTCATCGAAGTGCATTCCAGTCGTGGCAGAGAGAACTTGTCCCTAATAACCCTACAAGGCCTATGATGAACGGCGTGTTGATCAATGGCGTGGGCAACTTTGCTGGTAGTTTCCCACGTGAGCGATTCAACATGACAGTGACAAAGGTATGCTTAGGCACGAGCCCTCTGATGAGATAGCATACTGATAAGATTTCACAGGGCAAGAAATACGT
Source organism: Fusarium concolor (assembly GCA_013184415.1). Taxonomy (NCBI): domain Eukaryota; kingdom Fungi; phylum Ascomycota; class Sordariomycetes; order Hypocreales; family Nectriaceae; genus Fusarium; species Fusarium concolor. Next base: position 89,001 of record JABCJY010000822.1, read on the forward strand.
TCTGCGTGTCATCAACACCTCTGTCGACACAACTTGGATCTTCAGCATCGACAACCACAACTTCGAGGTCATGTCGTCTGACTTTGTTCCAGTCAAACCGTACTCAGTTTCTCATATCGTCATTGGAATTGGCCAACGTTATCACATTGTTCTTGACGCAAATCCCACCAACACCACCACAATGCCTGCATCCCCTGATGGGAACTACTGGATCCGAACAGTCGCTGCAACAGGCTGTAAAGGATTCGAACCTGGTAACGAGCCTGACGAGCGACAAGGTATTCTCAGATACGATCCGGATAGTAAAAACGTACCAACAACGTTCCGTGAGGATTATTCTTTGGACTGTCGCGACGAGGCGTATGATCGATTGGAACCAGTTTACCCATGGAAGGTTGAAGAAACCCAGATCAACTGTAAGACACCCAAACACCTCAAAAAATGACAATTTTCTAACCGTTGTTCTTTCCTTAGATACCGACAGCAGATTCAAGATTGGTCTGCAATCTTTTAAGGATAGACCTGAGCACTCGGACGACTTTAAGTGGTGGTCCTTTGGCGAGGTCCCTCTCTGGTTGAACTTCTCAGACCCTACCATCCTGAACCTCAACAATGATACCTGGAACCCCGACTACGCTGTGGACCTCATCGTACCAGATGAGCAGAAGGATAAGTGGGTATACATTGTAATCACAGCCCCTTCAGCTGATGAACTCCAAAATCCCAAGAAGAAGTTCCTCCCTGTTGCTCATCCCGTAAGTTATCATTTGCTTATCTAAAAGCTTGATCTAATATTCCTATAGCTCCACCTCCACGGCCATGACTTTGCACTTCTCGCCCAGGGTACGAACTATGACGACTTTAAGAGAGGTAACGTCACACTGAAGTTTGATAACCCTCCACGTCGAGACACTGCACTTCTTCCAGCTGGAGGCTATCTCGTTGTAGCCTTCAAGGCGGATAACCCCGGCTCTTGGCTGTTCCACTGTCATATTGCTTGGCATGCTTCAAGTGGTCTGGCGATTCAGATTATGGAACAGCAGGAGCGGTTGAAATGGCTCATGACGCAGGATCCTGCTAAGATGTTGGAAGTGGAGAGGGTTTGTCGTAAGTGGAATGAATGGTTTGGCGACAAGAAGAACCTTTGGAATGCGAAGGTCTTCCAGGATGACTCGGGTATCTGATGATCTCACTGGAGATTTTAGCTAAGGCTGCCAAGCAATGGCAATTTCTGGTAACAGCACGGGGACCAGTCTTCTCTGTAGGGTTAGGATTAGCAATCAAAAAGGCACCTGGTATGAACCAGTACTTTTACCAATCTGTCGGGCCATTATTGCAAATACTTCTGGGGTCATCTGAGTGTGCTTGAACCTGTTGTTGCCATTGATCTACCAGATGTATAAATACAAATAGTCAGGTCATGACTGGGGGTGCAAAGTGAAAGGTGCCACCAGATGGAGTGTTAATCTGCGGACCGTTTCCTGGGTTAATGTTCAGATCCCCTCCTCCAAGATGAATGGGCTGAATTCCGTCAGCGTGGTTGTGAAATACATGACCTGGTTGTGCATTGCCCATAGATACAGGGGTGCTTCTGATCTCTTTCAACGCAGCCCTCAATCCGCACAGTTGATCCTCTGTGATTAGCGGAACCTTGACAACAGCCCCAACAGCCAATAGTAATTTCTTCATCACGCATTCTATACTCCCACCATCATTGGCAACAGCATGATACCGTTCAAGGAACGGTCTTTTGTCCTCTGGGCCGGCTGCCACTACATCTAGCAGATCGTCAAGCTGGCGGCCGAATGAGGGGCATTTATCTGCCATCATGAGCAGCTTCGAATGCTCTTCCACGTGTTCAGTGAAATTTGACTTGACTGAGATCAAAATGTCTCGCACGAGAGGGAGCTGCTTGGCAACAACTTTGAACGCTTCTGGGGCTTCTGCTGATTTATGAATGGGATTGGAAGTTCCAATCGCACCTCTGATAGAGGCGATCGCACATTCAAGAGAGGCTTCCACGTGTCTTGGCTTGGTTGACATGGTTTTCAATTTCTGAGGCAATGGGGCAGGTATTGGCTGGCAGTAAGGTACGGTAGTGTAACGTGAGACAGAGTGCGGATATCAATTGTAATTCGGGGCGAGACAGATGTTATAGTCAGATTTTCACTTGTTCGGTAATACGCCCGATTAATGAGGATGGGGGTTGAAAATAGGTACCTCCGGTCGGTCAGTAAACGAGGCGTTGGCTGTTTGGCCTAGCAAGTCTGACCGGCATGTCAGCATTCGGCACACCTGGCCAGACTCAATTAGAGTCCAAAGAAACATGACCAAGGCAAGTAGTTGTATGTAGATACGTTTAATAGCCAACCAAGCGAACGAATTTACTCGAATACCTATACACCGTCTTTATAATTTGATACATTTCATAACCTGCTCAGCATCATTCCATGGGGTCACAGTCCGACTCCTCGACGTAAACTTGATACTGCGACGAATAAGAAAAAGGCTGGCTGAACCGCAGGATGACTGCATTTAGAAATATTGATATGGTAGGTCTTAGTGGACGTTTGATTGGAGGCTTCATTGTCTATACAGGGAACTGGATGGTGAGGCATTTTTAGAATCTCAAGGGGGGTGTCTTATTGGTGGTGGCTTGCAGCTTCGCTGCAAAGGTTGCTTAAGGCTCCCAGTCTCATTTTTGCGGTCATACGAGAATTACATATTTCGGGGGTGATCGTATAGAAGAATAATGCGGCTGATTGCAGCCTCGATCTGAAAATAGTCTAACGAAGACGGCCATTATGGGACGAGTTTCCAACAACACGCTAAGAAGTCTTGGGAGCCCTTTTCCTTACTATCATTCTCGCCTCGCATCCAAGCTTTTAGCGCTGATTCCTTCCAAATCGCGACTCGCCATGTCGCTTGCTGACCAGGCTGCGAGGAAGGTCACAGCTGAAAACAAGGCCAATGGCATTCAACCGTTGCACCAGGGGGATGGGGACCTATCTATTCACACTGGTGAACATGGGAGTATGACCAACGTAAGACAACAGAATGTTTATAACAACTGCAGTAAGATCCATGATTGGCATGAAGTCAAATGATGCATTTGCTAATCTGGGGAGCCGTGATCGACGTACAACAATACAAAGACAAGACTAGCAGCGAACCCAAAAAGCCTACCAGTGAGGTGAAATTGGATATGGATACTGTTCATCTGTGGGCTGATTCAAGCTATAGAGTCCCATATTATTGATTGGATCGCAAGCGTGTGCTCTGGCGACAATCAAGTGGCACTTCATCGTGCGCTGCTTGCCGAAATTGTTCCTGGGACCGGCACTTGGGTTTTTGAAAGCGATGAATTTATATCATGGTTAGATGGCCCATGTTCCTTTCTTTGGATGCATGGTGATCGTAAGTATTGAATCGCACAGATACAACTTATTCTAATTTTCGTTTGCAAGTTGGTACAGGGAAAACGATGCTCACGTAAGTAGCTATCTCGCCCATGAGAACACTTTCGCTAAAGCCATCTATTAGTTGCCTAATTATCAACGAGCTTGAACAACGCCATCATGGCAATCCAATTGCTTGTGTTTATTTATACTTTCGTGGAACCCATATTACGTTCCAGAGCATTGTCCTTGAGCTTTTAAAACAACTTCTACAGCAGCAAAAGAACGGTGAGGTTTGCAAAGACCTATCAGATAGGTATCTTGAGTGGTATCGACATCGAACCTATCCTTCACTTTCAGTCTATCAAAGCCTTATCACGACACTATGCGCGTCATTCTCGCAGGTATACTTAGTCATTGATGGCCTGGACAGCTGCGTCAATTGTGGTGGTGAGAAAACCCAAGACCTCGTCAAGGCCATGATGAGAGATCTGCGCAACCATATGAAGATCCTAGTCACATCGCGCAGTGGGTTACTTAGCATGGATACCTTTACTCCTCATATGACTTTGAGAGTGGTGCCCCGAATTGAAGACATCAGAGTCTATGTGAAGAGTCGAATTGACAACAGAATGTCTATGACCGAACAGCTCAATCAGGTCACAACACCAGATTTGAGGGATGAAATCATCAATAAGGTGACAGATGCTACGAAGGGAATGTGAGTGAACCCAAATAAACTTGGTTTAACGCTTAAGTTGTTAACGAATATAGTTTTCTCATTACGAAGCTCGATATGGATTACTTGTGCCAACAAGGGAGCCTCGGACTTGTGAAAACGGCGCTCCATCAGCTGCCACGTAATGTCCGCAGTGCCTTTACGACAACCATCGAACAAATCAAAATTATCGATGCTTCAGAGAAGATGGCTTCGCTGCGAGGTTTGGCTCAGCACACGCTTACCTGGGTTGCTAATGCGATCACGCCTGTAACAGCAGATCAGATTAGTCTGAGCTTCGCGCTTCGGTATTGCCAGAAGACATTCGACCCAGCATTTATGTTGAACACCCATCAAATCATGTCAGCATGTGCTGGGCTTGTTACTATGAATCCCGAAACTGGAATGCTCCGCCTCGTTCATGAATCCGTTGCAAGTCACCTCATGGAACATGATGTGATCCCAGAAAGAGCTCACGTAGAAATGGCAAAAACATGTCTTAGATGTCTTTTACTCGAGTCCTGTCCGAGTACCCGATTAGGAGGCTCTGCAGACTTCTTTGAGAGCTCTCTGATGGAGTACAGCGCGAGCAACTGGATCAAACATATTCATCAGGGGAGGAAGGAGAGCAACAGCGACGGTGCTGAAAGGCTAGCTTTGAAGCTTCTTAGAGATCATTCAAAGCTGGAACGAGCCTTTGATGCAATGGCAAAACTGCAAACCATTACATATCATGGGATGACTGGCCTTCATGCTGCTATATATTTGGGCGAGCATGGCTGGGCAGAGACTCTTGTGAAAGACTCTGCAGACAACACTGACGACATAAACTCTGTCTGCTCTGATGGCCAGACTGCCTTGCACTGGGCGGCCAAGTATGGAAAAGAATACATGGTCGAACTACTCATAAGGGGAGGTGCGGATCTCGATATCAAGGACAAGAACGGAGATTCTCCACTTCATGTAGCTCTGACCTGCACCACCACCGACTGTGAGGGAGTCGTCAAAAGATTGGTGAACGCTGGAGCAAAGCCAGACATTAGGGGAAGAAAGGGACGAACGCCACTAGCATGGACAATCAAGTATGGGCCACCATCAATTGCTGTAATGCTCGCGCGGAATCCCGATGTCGTTAATGCGGAAGATGATCTCGGCTGGACTTCTCTCCGGGAAGCAATCACCCAAGGCCAAACCGAGATTGTCTACCTTCTGCTCAGAAATGGCGCAGACCCGAATCGTGCCTCTACTGTTGATGATTGGACCCCTCTCAAAGCGGTGGCACAAGTCGGTGATGAAACGATGGCTGAGTATTTGATCCGAAGGGGCGCTAGAGTTGATGAACCTGATCAGAAAGACAGCTTCACACCTCTCAGATGGGCAATCACATATAGCCACACGAGGCTTGTTGAACTTCTCCTGCGTCACGGAGCGGACCCTAACACAAGGTCAAAAGATGGCAAGCCATTACTGCACGCAGCATTAGAAGACGGCCAGAGAAACAAGTCAATAATCTGGACTTTGATGGAACATGGTGCTCGGTCGGATGATCAAGATGAAGATGACAACACCGCTTTGCACCACGCTGTTCGCCACTCATATCAATCAATAGCCTGGCTTCTAATCACACATGGTGCTTCAGTCAATATTCGAAACAGTAAAGGGCTTACTGTGCTTGACTTGGCAGTTGGGAAAGGCGACCTTTCTGTCTGTTGGCTGCTGTGCGAAAATGGAGCCAAGCCAGATCACCCCGGAGAGAAGGGACTCACAACGTTTCATCAAGCAGCGGCGCTTGGGCGTATAAAGATAATTCAGTTTTTCCTGAATCAGAATGTCAATATCGATCACTCCGATGATTTGGGGAACACGGCACTCCATCATGCAGTCTTGTGTGGTAAAACTGATATTGTTACTCTCCTTTCTTCTAGTGGAGCATCCCTGGAGCTTCAGAATTGGCAGGGATACACTGCTCTCCATATGGCCACTACTAAACAGGACTATACCATGATGGCTATCCTTCTTGGTCATGGGGCTTTATGTCTGACTCAAGACAATTCTGGCCGAACGGCCCTTCATTGTGCAGCTGATGCGGACTTTGAAGAAGGATTCGCTCTTTTAATTGAAGCAGCAAAAGTGCTCGATGTCGCAGATGACGATAATGTGACGCCATTCCATCTTGCTGTTTTTCGAGGCAATGAGCAAAGCGTCAGAAGTCTAGTTGGACGTGGCGCTAATGCCGCCGCAAAGGATCGTTGGGACCGAACCCCGTTGCAGATTGCTGAAGAATGTGGCCATGACCATCTAATAGTATATTTGAATAGCTTGAGTTGATTCTAGAATGTCTACCTGAGCCCACTGCTCCTACTTCTCATCTGAAGAAGAACGTACCAGTACTGGGATGTTGGAAATTGATCTGAGATCCTGTGCCAATGTTGAAGTTCAAATTTCCATTCTCAGCATGAGCAATCTGAAGCCCCGAGCCCCAGTTATTGAAGGTCATGAACTGATTCTGATTTTCCTTATCCTCGTCGTCAACCGCCATTGAACTTAGAAGATCCTGAATATCTCTCCTTGTTGGGGTCTGGATGATACGATTTAATGTCAAAACTTGCAGGTCGGCAAGGATCCCATCCATCAAATTGCCGACTTTATGTTCCTTCGGCAACATGCTGACTGCTCTTCCAACCTTCTTCCATGTCCCAGTCCTTTCTGGAAGCGTCCTTGTCTGTATCAGTCTTTGCAACTGTAAACTCTTTTCTTGGCAGGCTTGTAGAGTCTCCTTCAGTGCCAAACTTGTTGTTGAGACTTTTTCTGATTCCGATATGCCTTGCAGAGTTATGCTGAGCGTCTCTTGAATGAGGGGTAACCGTGAAGCAACATCCCTGAAGCTGAAGGGTAACGAGGAAGTATCCGTAACAGCATTGCAAACTTTAACAGATGCATCAATAATGGCAATAATGCCCGAAATAACTCCAATAATCTCGGCGCCAGACATTTGCAGATACTTGGAGCTTGGTGGATGATCAGACTGAGTACCTTTTTGAAAATGTCAAAAATGTGCGAAAACATTGCATTTCGGTGGAAACTCTGATATAACGATTGAATTGCTGCCTGATTTTTGAACTTTGCCTAGGCTGACTATGTTGGTCAGCCTGCATAATCACAACCATCACGCAGCATAGCCTTTCTCATTTGAACAAGCCGCATCCAATATGAAAGCAAGGGGGTTGAAAATGGCCCCGGAAAGCGCTTGGCAAAGTCCTACCGACCCCTCAGCTGAAATGTTCTGATGGTAAGTTCCACCCAATAGAGACTCACGACTCGGAGCCTGATTCACATAATCGGCCACTAAGCCGAGCCTCAAAGAAGCTGTGGAATTCTTACCAGGCCAGTTTTTGTTCCTTCCAACTAACTATCAGAGATTTCAAACGGCCAATGTTCTGACAGATTAACCAAGCATAACAGCTTTTGATCTTGTGCCTCTTTTTATAGTCTCATCAGCAGCCAATCATATCGGTCTATAACTATCATAATGACGAAAAGCAATATGGAAGATAGCGAGAATAAAAGCTTTTCCACTCCCTATATCACAGATGAGGAGGCGCCGGTTCCCCACCAGTGAGTCTTGAGTCATTTCTCTATATGGACGTTCTGACAGTTAATACCCAGAGGCAGCTCTCGTAAATCGGCACCTGATCAAGATGAAGGTCGCACTAAAAAGGCCAAACCTGTGGTAGACCCTCCAGCAAGTCGTCAGACCACTGGTGGACAAGCCTCTACTCATACATTGAGCCCATCTTCGGACAGCGCCCGCCTGAGACAACGGTTTGCAGAGAGTAGAAACCGTCCACGAGGAACAGTCGCACCACCTAAACATGCCCGGTTCGGAGAGCCTCTCAACAATAGATTATGGGAGCCACCGGATAACGCGTCGGATGACATTTCTAACTACGATCCCTACGCAAATTCGTCCGCTTATGGCCCGGGAATCAGCCCTGAAATGCCTCGATATGGACCCCCTCCATCAAACCAACAAGTACCTAGTTATTCTAGACACCGGCCACAACCACCCATTGTCACTGTCGGACCCCCACCTCTGGCAACTCAGGTCCACCATCCACCTCCTGCCCAAAGTCGAGATACCTCTCGCAATATCATGAACCATATCCCTGAGTCTTGGCCACAACCTTCATTGAATAGAGAAGAAGTTGAAAGAATTGCTAAAAGTTACGTGGAAACTGAGCGGGCTGACTGGAAACGACACGAAGAACAAACGAAAAAGGACATGCGGCGTCAACTGGAAGCTGATCGTGCACAGATAGAGCAAGAGATAAAAAGCCGGTATCAGTCAGAACTCGAGTCCGAGAGAAGGAGAATTACAGGCGAAGTCTCTCGAGATCGAGACGCTCGTGTTCAAACTGAAAGAAGCCTTATCTCCGCCAAATGGGAGAAGAGGTTTTCTGCAGAAACTGAAGCCAGGCGTCAATCCGAGCATCAGCTACAAGCTCAGCTAGAAGAGGGAGCAGAAAGAGAACGACATCTTAGAGTGAAATTGGCCGATGCTGAGTCTGAACTAAAGTCTCAGAAACTGATTCAAGATGAAATACAGCGAAAGATGACGACAGAGTCCAAAAATGCTTTACAGAAGCTTGAGGCCAAATTTACATCAGAGACTAATCATAGGGAGCATGTCGAGGGTGAACGCAACAGTCTGATTGATAAGCTAGCTATATCAGAAAGGCTCTACCTCTCAGAAGTTGACAAGAACACGTCAGCTCAAAATGAATGTAGCAAGCTGCAAGCACAACTTTCGCTATCGGAAATAAAGTCAATGACAAAGGATGAACATATTACAAAGGTCACCAATGATCGGGATGACTTGGGAAACAAACTTGGCAAATGTGAAGAAAAGCTCAAGTTCAAAGAGGAGGCCTTTGATGAGGTAGAAAAGAACCGGCGTTTGTTGGAGACAAAGGTCGTTGACTTGGAGCATCGGCTCGCGTCCGAAGTTGAAGAGAAATCAAAGCTAATCAGCGAGCATGGCGAACTACAGAATCAGTTTTCTGTGTTGCAAGAGGACTACTTGGTCAAAGTAAATGAAAGGGAGACAGAGGTGGCTGAGATTGGTCATCTTCTTGAAACCGAAAGATGTCGTGTAACTTCCGCAGAGAAAGCGCGATTCGAGAAAGAAGTTGCAGATCTAAAAACAAGGCTGGAGACGATAATGGAGCAAGAATCGGCATCAAGGATCGCACCGATACAGCAAGGCCTGGTAATTCTGGCAAGCAAGCTTGCTTTAGAGACGAGCCTCAAACAGAGAGCCGAGGACGAACGTGATAAGTTGCGTGCAGAGCTATTCGACATGAAGCAAGCTTTTCGTAGGCAAGATTCTAGCTACGAAGAAACTGAGAGCAACGTTTACGGGGAGAGGAGAGAGAAGCGTATTCTCGATGTCACAAACACGGCTTCCAGATCACGGCAGAGAGGTCGCGAAAGAGGCCGAGCACGGCGTTCTCCAACAGGACCGCCGGTTCCGGATCCACCACAATTATACGTGGGTGAGAACGGGACGGAAGAAATGTCAGGTGCTGGTCGAAACAATGATAGTAATTACTGGGTTGCTTCTGATACCAGCAGATTCCAGAACCATGAAATGAGGGACGATTTGGGAAGGGCCATCAACTGGAAGGTCATTGATGGATACGATGAGGCTCTATTACCTGAAGGTCTCGTGTATCAAGTCACAGACAGTCATGGTCGGGTCTATATGACTTATCCTGGAAGGCAAAGGACACCGCTGGACTCTGAGGATCATTCTTATTCGGCAAGCGATGACAGCGACCCTGAGCGCGAATACACTACCAATGAGTCTTCTATGGAGTCCACGACAACAGCATCCTACCACTCTTCTAAACATCAAGCGCCAGCCTCATCAGATGATCCGGAGGGAGGCCAAAGTGGGGAATATGTTCCAGTCCCAATTCCCGGTGGCAAAAAAACGCAAGATGCGTCTAGAAGCCCTCAAGAAGACAGACCTCATCATGGACAAGATCTCCATCAACCCATCCCTCTCAGACCACAAGTCGGTGCCAAGCTCCAGACAGATATCGATCATGATCTAGAGCCCGACTTCAAAAACAATGTTGATGTTGAACCTCCTCAAGCTTCGGACCGTAGACCCCAGGCATCTCAGCCGAGGACCAACAGCGAGGTTTCTGCGACCTCAAAGCGGGTGCCGGAGTCTGAGGTATTGAATCAAAACGATGGTAGAGAAAGCTATGGCCTGGCTCCATATCCCATCCACCGAAGAGAACCAGTCCTTTTGCTCCCGTATGCGGACCCTTTACAACGGCCCGTCTATCTTGTTCCAAACCCCAATGGTAGAACGGTTCGTCTACTAAATGGAAGAGCAGTTGAGGAGGACCAGTACGGTGTTCCTTGGAGCTTCCAAAGATCAGCCCCTAACGCTCGTTTATCGACTGAAAACAAAGGCAACACAAGAAGGACACGGGCTATGAACAAGGCGTCTTAAAATAGGATAGTTGCATCTTAGCAGAAAAAGGTGATTGATGTTGAACGTAAATGGTGCAAAGAGATTTCATTATAAAGGAATGATACTGTCAAAATAGCTACTAGCTAGAATCCATTCACCATCACAGTCGTTACATAACATGGCAAACTCGTGATTCTCAAGGGTACCTCACACCAAACACAGGTGACACCGACTTATCCCAATCACTCTCCTTCTTCTCATCACCAAAGATTCTCAGCGCACGATACGCAACCTTGTACTTTCCAGCAGGCGCATAGCCTCCATCAGCAAGCTTTCCATTCCATACAACATGGCCCTTGCCCATGGCGTTCCACTGAACAGGGAAGCCAGCTGGTACTCCAATGCTCTTGGAAGAAGAGTTTCCAGAGACTGGAATAAGTTCGGCTTCGAGCTTGGCTGAGCCGAGGGCGAGGTTCCAAGCCAGAGCGGGGGCGGGCTTCTCGTCGGTGGCATTCTGTCCCTTCACGGGAAGAATGAAAGTGGTGTTGGCGGGAACGGGCTTGAGTTTGTCTTTGTCGTTGGACTTGCTGATCCAAGTGTCATCCGCGCCGAGAACCTTAGACTTGTGGAGAGACCCCGTGAGTCCTTGGTATGGAAGCGAGAGGGAGACTCCATCTGTACCGTTGATAGCGATGTACCCAGACCAAAGCGCCAGGCGTCGAGCATCAAGACCCTCAGGAGGAGTTGGCATCACTTCGATAGTAACAGAGTCGCCAGCACCAATGCTAACCTTGGCCTCGCTGAACTTGAGACTAGCATGGACATCGGCAACTTCGTTGGGGAAAACGGCGGGATAGATGCTGTCGTTGGCAAGAGTGTAAACACTCTTGGTAGGGATATGCGAAATGCTCAGATCGAGATCCTTCTTACCCGTGTTGTGGAGAGTGAAGTTGCGAACCTCGATGAAATGATCGGTATCATTGAAGGACAGACTAGACTCGCTCAACAAGAGAGTAGAGTAAGCGGCGTCATAGGCTTGGATAAGACCACCACCTTGTTGAGGCACAGGAGCAAGGTAATCAGAGTATGTCTTGCCGTCGTTGAAAAGCGTAGGGTTGGAAGTTGAAGATAGCAAATTCTCAATGGTAGCAGGGTCAAGGGTTCCGCGAACCTCAGCAATAAGAGCAATGACACCGGCAACTAGGGGACACGCCATCGACGTTCCTGAAAGAACAGCGTAACCGCCCTTCTTGAGAGGATATGTCGAGAGGATGTTTCCACCAGGTGAGCCAAACTGGGGCTTGACATCTACTTCCCAAGTCGGCCCCCAAGAGGAGTAAGTGCTAACAGCACCCCCTGTAACGTCGTTCTTGCTCTCTTCGAGAATGACTTTTCCATCTGAGCCATCGGACATCTCAACAGTGACAGTTTTTCCTTCTTTTAGAAGATTGATCCACTTGGCACCGATGTTGGCGGTGACCATGCCAGCAGCAAGGATGCCTTCGACAGTAGACACATCCACCTTGGAAGCACCACCAGGAGCGTTGTTGTAGATCATTATGTACTTGGCACCCGCCTTAGCAGCGTTCTGCGCCTTCTGGACAAAAGTACAGCTTCCACGACGGACCAAAACGATGTGACCGCTGAGATCAGGCGTATCAGATGGGTAAGGGTCACATCCACCGTTGGCAACAGAAGTATCCAGGCTGGGAGCCCAGAGGGGAAGAGTGACATTGGCCCAAGCAGCGGGGGTACCGGCAGTTGACCCAAAGTCAACCTTCTTGCTGCTGTTATCAACGGTGTAGTGAGAAATGTTCAGCAGCGAAACATAGTCGCTGTTATCGTAAGAAGCAATAGCCATAACCTTGTTTCCAGTTGCAGCAGTACTAGCATAGAACATGCCAACATCGCCAGAGTTACCAGCGGAAACGGTACACGGTACACCCTTCTCGACAATTCGTGAGACTGCAACAGCCCAAGGCTCCTCAGACCAACCACTAGGTCCTCCAATAGAAGCGGTGATGATATCAGCGCCATCCTGATACGCCTTGTTGAACGCAGCGATGAGAACATCATTGCCTGCTTCTCCAGAGCAGCCAAAGACTCGGTAAGCACCGAGCTTCACACCGGGAGCAGCACCGGTGAAGCCGTATTGGTTTTCTTTGGCGGCGATGATGCCTGCGACGTGAGATCCGTGGCCTTGGCAGTCCATGGGGTCTTCGTCTGGATAGACGGCGTTGAAACCATCGTAGTCATCTCCGACGAGATCAGTGCCGAAAGATACGAGGCAGTCGGAGCCGAAGCAGCCGCCTAAGGCGGGGTGCTTGTAGTCGATCTAAAATCGTTAGCGTTATTCTTGAGCAGTGAGTATATACACTTACACCAGTGTCGATCACAGCGACTTTGATACCATGACCAGTAATTCCCTTCTCACGCAATTTATCAACCTGGACTTGAACATGAGGCGAGTAAGTATCAGCCGTGTCGTTATCCGCCCTCTTCCTAAGAGGAGCTTTCATTCCGGGGGTCGCAGTCCACTCAATCTTAGGACTAGGAATGCTGTAGACTTTGACAGGCCACATGTTCTTGACAGCTGGGAGAGCAGCCATCTTAGCAGCCTTTTCCTCTGCAGTAGAAACATCGTCAAATTGGATTGAGACGCCCTTGAAGAGGTCATAATCGAACTTGACGCGAGTGGTGTACTTGTCATCTGCGGTCTTGTAAAACTTGGCAGTATCGTGGTTCTCTTCGAATTCGAAGATATAAGCACCTGGGACATGGGTAGCAGCGGTGCCCTGCTCTGTTTCTTGAACAGCAGTGGACAGCCCTGCAAAAAGCAGCGCCGTGAATCCAAAGCGGACCATGACGAAGTAAAAAGTAAAAGAGTGACTTGTAAAAGAATGACAAAAACAATAATGAGTGTAAGCGTTCAAAGAGTGACGATGCCAAAACGAATGTGGCTGGAGAAAAGACCGACAATTACCAGGGTTAGCAATACATTATATAGGTTCCTGGCTATATCAGCAATTACGGTGGTTATCTGCACATGCCCTATTAAGAAACCCGGTCTAGAACCAACAAACATGTGATACCTAGCAATAAAGCTTAAATACGCAGGCGTTCTACCATAGCTGCTTCATATCAACTCGTCGCGTCCGCAGAAGTTCCAGCTAATTATCATAAGTTCCCGGCACATTTCTCAATTCATCGGACTTTTATCATTGCAACCTACCACTTTAAAGTTAGCGCAAGGAAGATCAGGATCTCCACTCCATCTGATCGAATGAAACCGCGGAGACTAGGCTTGGCATTCAGGGGCACACGGGATTAGCAGGGGTCGTTCGTTAGCAGCGTAGCAATGGCGCAATTATACCCTTGAGGTCGTGGGATTTTATCCCAAACGGAACTTTCTTCCGTGGAACTTTTATCGACTGCCGGACTCTTAAACGATCCGTAATTTCAGGGGATATGCATGTATCTGTTCAGAGAGTGGTTATTCCTTGAATGGGTGAGGATGGAGGGACTTTTTCGTGCGCCGATATCGTCTTGCCTATCTTTGCTTAGCAGAGCGTGAGGAGAAGTGCGGAATTACCCCGCGGAATAAAATGACCGGAACTATCTCCGCGAAGACTAGACGATAGCGGCTTGAAGACTTTTGTTCGAATGTCTATGATTGATGATAATGAAATTTGGGAATCATATACTTTTATTCGTATTGTTGGCGAAATTGAATCGTGTTACTACGTCGTAAGTTATGCTTCCGATCAGCTCATCTCAAACTCAAATTAAGCTTCATGCTAAATATATCGAAATTTCCCCTAATGAGCACCTGAGTTGGATGCACAATTTGGTAGAATACGGTGTTTGCTCATACGATAAACTACTTCAATTCTTCTGAGGCTCTGGCCGAATCCGTAAACTGGATGGATAAAATATTTCGTTCAACGGTGAGGGAGGTTTTTTTTAATCGTTTGTCCATCATGAACCTGCCCTACATACAGATTATGCTACTTATAGCTCTCGTTCAAAAAAGTCAATAGATATTGCAGAAGAAGCCAGTATTTAAATTAATCTAGAGTTGTAATCTTTGAAGTTATTCAGCTGAAGGTCCTCGATTTAATTGATAACTTTGCTAACTTGGGCCCGTAAGAAGTCCAGGGTATGGTAGGGTGGATATCTCCCTCTTTTGGCCGTCTTAGCCCCGGCCTCCTTGTCTTATCCTAAATCTAATCGATAAGCTAACTCGTCCAATTGGACACATTTGGATATTGCCCTTGTTCTCTACAACTGAGCTCCGACCTCACAGAAGTATCGAATGTAAAAACTCCAATAGCAACATTATTATAGTCCATATTCAGAAGCGTTATCCAGTCTCATCACGCGTAGTTACATAGTCAACACAGACCTGAAGCGAACGCTTCCATTCTCCATCTTCCTAAAAGCCTCCGAGAGTTGGGTTGAAAAGTCAAACTTTTCAATAATACACTTAATACCATGTATGTGTGCAAAGGCAATGGAATCCTCAGTGTCCTGCTGATGTCCCGTGTTCCATCCGTGAACACTGAGACCTTTCATGATCATGTCAATAGTGTTAAACTCAACCGGTCCAAGGGGTGAAAGAACGACTAGTTTGCCAAGAGGCGCAAGTCCTGCAGTCAGAGGGCTCACAGCCTTCGCATGCGGGGCCGTTGACAAAATCATGTTGGCACCGCCAAGCTTCTGCAACGCCTCTGAGGCATCTTCTTTGCTGGCGTCGATATAGTGATGTGCACCCAGCTGCATTGCAAAATCCTTCTTGTCGGCACCATTGCTCAGTGCAACCACTGTATACCCCATCTTGGAGGCATACTGAAGGGCCAAATGGCCGAGCCCTCCGAGTCCTTGAACAGCGACGAGTCCACCCTGGAGTACTCCAATGCTGCGTATGGCGTTAAAGACAGTGACTCCAGCGCATAGAAGAGGAGCAACTTCAGCTGGGTCGGCTTCTTTGGGGATTCGCACGGCTGCTTCGGCGCGAAGCTGGACGTACTCGGCGTAGCCGCCGTCCACGCTTACACCGTTGACTACACCATTGCTACACAGCTGGAACAGGCCTTGCTGGCAGGAGCGGCATGTGCCATCGTGGCCTTGGTACAACAGTTTGTCAGTTACAGAAGATCGGTGGTGATAGCGTCAGACTTACCGCCATGCCATGCACCTCCAACACGCTCACCCGTCTTGAAGTTGGTGACACCATCACCAACAGCAACAACGTCTCCGACAGCCTCATGACCGGGAATGCGAGGGAATACATCTCCAAACCGACCAGTCTGCATCCAAAGATCGGAGTGACAGACACCACAAGCTAGAACCTTGACAAGGATATAGCCCGGTCCTGGTTGGTGGAGGTCAACCTCGCGGATGACCAACTTGGAACCGCTGTTGTCCACGAATGCAGCCTTGTAAGTCTTGGGAAGAGACATGGTGGTGATGGAGAAGTGTCCGAGTAGAAGTTGAGAGTTGATGAGAATTGAAAGGGTAATGGTTGTGTTTTGGTTTTTTGAATGAGATAATGAGTGAAGAATGATCACGGTCTTATATAGTAGTCAATATGCATATTTCCTGCTTTATAAGCTTGCAGAAGTTTGGTAACCACAGCAAGCTTGAGCGCCGAGCATAATTGTTTGTCTGAATGCAAATATGCGGAGGAGTCAGCATTGAACGCCGAGATCCAGAGCCGAGCACCGAAGATGGAAACGTGCATGAAAATTGGCCAATCGTGTACGAGTCAAAATTGGGTAACCACGTTGAGTGCTGACCGAGTTACGCTGCTGCAATCAGTACAAGAATTAACCGGTAAACTTTCAGTTTCGACTTCCTGCACTGGTTATGTGGATTCCACATTATAGCAACCTAATATTACCTAAACATCCCGACACACCAGACTTACTATATATCAGACGGTCCATCCATGCCACGGTCTTCCATAAGCCAATCAAAATTATCCCACGCATTAAAATACAAAGAATGATCCCAACCAGCCGTAAAATCGAACCCTTCGAACCCTGCTGCGAATCCCTGAGATCCTGCCGGCTTGTTCAGAACATGATCAAGAACCTTCTTAATTACGCCGCTGACATTATGCGCAACTGAACAATGGCTTTGTGATGGACAAGAAGACTTCAAGTATCTCACTAGCAGGCTAAGTTGCTGGATAATCGAGGATCGTGAATAGGTTTCGCCGGCGATTAGCCCCTCATCTGTGGAGAGACTGACGGGGTTGGGGTCTATGAGCTCCATGCACAGGACAGCCCCGGCTAAGGTAGCGTAGCCCATGATCTTCAGGCTGTCAGACACGAAATAATCCATCATGAAAGAAAAAGCTCAAACGTTGATGGGAAGATAACTTACGATCCAGAGGTTATTCCCTTGCAAAGCTGCCCAGATATGCTTTTGAGCCCAAAGATTCAATGTTATGACCACCATCTCAAAGCTAGTTCGCAGAAGAGCGCTTCTAGGGTACCCGTGCTTTATAAACATCCGCTCTACCAGGAACATATTGAGCAAATGGTCGAGCCTAATGAGAAGCTTTGGATAGTCGGTGTGAAGGTTGATATCCCTGACTTCCTCGGTCGTTGGGCTGCAAATAAGATGAGGCGATAATTCCCTGTAAAGGTCCAATTGTTTCATCTTGGGTTTCCTTTTACCGAGTTTAATTAGTAAACGAAGTTTGAACTCGGGGTGGGTTCGTACATAATATCATCAATGGTATGATCCCCGTCCTGGCTTAGCACCAGCTCAAGGATCTCATCTCGGATCAGCGCAATCATCATGCGGACTCGGAGGAGTGAACTCGAGTATATCCGACCATCCATGTTCCACTCATTTGGATCCAAGCGGTGAATTTGTCTTTGAAAGTTGTCCCGGTCCGGTAACAGGGCAGCTTCTTCTAGATCCAGTGGCGATTTGATATAACAGAATCTTCGAGTCAGAAGAGGCGGTCGTCCAACGAAAGTTGCCAAGAACTTATCGACTATAAAGATTTGACATCCAATGCGTCGACGGATTTCCATGGATACTGATGTTGATGACTCTTTGGATCGATTATCATGAAGACCAGAGAATGTTAACATGGCGACAGTTTCAGCGTGAAACTTCCAGTACGGCAAGCCTGACCAAATCAGTACATGAGAGAGTTTTCTCAAGAAAACTGCGATAAAATATGGACTTACTGGTCTCTCCGTGCATCCAAGCATGAAGCACAGATCGCTTGTACATCAGATACAACATAAGAGTCCCAGAACTCCCACCCATACTGGCAAGTGTGATACAAGAAGAGCAATACTCGGTGTATTGACGTATTATATCCGACTTACCACTTGAAGTGGCTGATGGCCCATTTAGAGCCGTGTAGAGAAATATGACACCGACAGTCTCCCAACGCAAGTTGACTCCGGAAAAGCTCTCGATCCAAGCGACAGGATCATCTTGATCGTCTTTTAGGGTTTTTCTGGTGTTAATGCAGATTCTACTTCCCATCTCACGTAGTCTACTCGTATTTCTTTTATCACTGAGATATGAACCGAATGCATTCCAGGTACTTGTGATGAGGGTCTCGCCGATGTGCCCCAACCAGTCGTCGTCAACATTGATAGGAGATTGGTTTATACGCATAGAAGCCTTGTCTGGCAAAGCTTGTAAAATTCTCACGGCAAGTTGGCTTGCCCCTTGGTCCATGTTCACCATGTTCTGTATATCCGCCACAGATGGTGGAGTAGATACGATCGGCGAATGTGGAGCCTCCTGGTTTATAACAGAAGGGCCTTGAGCAGCTAGATTTGCTTCAGTCTCCAGATAGGCTGCTGGGAAGCTCGTTGGACCAAAGAAGCCCTGCGGCGCTCGGGCAGCTGGCGAGCTCCATAATCCATCATCCGGTCCGTAATGTCGGGCTGAGGACTCGGCGCTGTCGGAGTTCAACGCCGATGTTTCGGAGATCGGTTGGCGGGGGATGCTTGAGCTGGTGGAAGCTGTACCCTGATCTGGAGATTCATAGTAGCAGTCTGATGCGCCATTGGGGCGTCTTCTACACCGACGACATACTGGATAGCCATGGTCGCATGCAACCTTTCGACGACGACATGGTTCACATGCTTGCTTTTTTCCGTTACGCCGAGTGACGAGCGGACTGGACATCGGTTACTATAATGATTGGCGGAGCTCGGAATAGTTGGTGATAAGGTGTATTGGCGCTTTGTTGTGCAAGCGGGGTTCAGCCTGTCAGCAGAGCCAACACTGAGGGCCGAGCGCCGATATATAAGCAATTTGCAGAGCCCCGGATAAAGTGTGGACAGGGGTGTTTAGTGCTTATCCAACTTCCCGGTTTCTAGTGCATCAGAGTTACAGTCCGATACGATTCGGAGCCTCAATTTAGCAACTTCCGAGCGAAAATAGACTACAGGCCTTGGTCTTGGTGCCGCATTGGTACATATCATGAAGTCCAAGTGCGAAAGGCGAGCATGTAACAGCGACTAACGAGCAGACACAGCGTTGCGTAGAATTATTTGTCGGTCTGATGACTGACTCTAATTCAATGCTATAACATATTCAGAAAAATATCGCCCCAGTTGAAGTCTGGTATCTTCTTGTAGTTTAGTTTGAGTTCTCGGTCAAGTACCTCGTGCTAAGCCAGGTGACTCCTCATTTTCACAGTATCCCCTCGCTTTTCAACTCGCAAGCGATTCTTAAGGGCGTTGACATCCAGTTTCAACTTCTTAACCTGGTTTTGAAACGTCGTGCACTTCTCTCCAAGCTCATCATTCTTCTCTGCTTGCAGTATCAACGTTGCAATCATATCTTCAGTTGCCCCATCAGCCTGTAGCGTGGCTTTGATATTCCGTATTGTTTGCTCCAGTCTTCGATTCTCCACTTGGAGTAATTTGTCTGCCTGCTTCTTTGCGGCATTCCGAATCTTCTTGCTCTGCTTGAGACGGTCGTTTTCTTCCTCGATCTTCTTTTGATGGTCTTCAGCAGTGCTATCCATGGTGCCTTGCGTAAGCCGGCACAAAGTCTCTCGGTCAGAAATTCCTGCTGCTTTTGCGTCTTTGATGATTTGACGAGGTTGCCAACCTGAATCGCCGCATAGCTCAACCCAGCGGTCGCGGAAGTCTTCAATAACCTTAATCCAAAATTGAAGGTCTGCTTTTGACTGGAGGTCATCTCCAAAAGATAGACCGTGGATTCTCTCAATATCCTCCGCACAGCGGTATCCGATGCTTGGCCAGTCTTCTTCGGCAACAGGCTCAAATAGATCAGTGTGCATAAGACTATTTCGCTTGCCATATTCATGCACCATAAATATCGTTGTGTCTCTATCCCAGCCAAGAGCATCGGAAGCATTGTGTATCAGATCGTGATACGGACCAGATGCCTCATCATCCCCGTCGGCTGAAGCAAGACGACTACTTTCTTCCTCAAGAATCGAGGATGTGTCAGTCCAGTGCTTAGGCAACGTGGCTCCCCCACTATCGTCGACATGCTGACGTAGTACTCCTAGCCGCTCAGCTAGATAATCCCCATATCTGCAATGAAGTTCGAGTCGAGACTGAGATAGGGTTTGAATGATCAACTTTTCGTGAGTTTGATCATACTCTTCTGCCAAAGGCAAGACGAACCAAAAAAACAGTTCTGCCACAATGCCGAATGCAACTGATAAAAGGATGGGGATATAAAACATATCAATCTGGCCTTCAAAGCCCCACATCGCCCATAGATTGTACACAAGCGTAACAAACATGGGTATTAAAGCAAAGTCATGGAGAATAGAGACGAGCTTGAACCTTTGCTTCAGGAACTTGAGGTATTCATTGATCGCCTTGAAGATGGCCTGTGGCGAGGGCGGTGTTCCTAGGCTATCGCGCAACCGGTCAAGATTGGCAGGGCGAATTTAATTCATGAGTGTGGTGCTCCATCTTCGATCGTTCGGTCGAGCTGTATTTGCCCCTCTCAACGGTTGTTGTTCCATGCTGTTTAAACGGCGGACGTTGTTTAATGCTAGTAAACTGATCTCATTAACCAGGGCGAGGGTCGGGAGGGAACAGTTCTCAGACAGCAGAGAGCGATTATGTTATAAGAGAGTGTGAAGTGGCAAATCTGCGCGACTGGGTGATAGACCTTCCGCTTCATCAGATCTGGTCGACGTCCGAGTAATATAGAGCGGAGAAAGTGGTGCTTATGGGCTTAAGCCTACCAAGTATTTCATTCGTTACTGAGCCGTCTTTAGAGCCTTGAGCGAATCAAAGCGACATTTTTGATGCATTGTACCAACCTGTGAAACATACTCAGCCGCAATTTGCTTTTGGTGGCTTAAAAGAGCCAAAGAGAATAAAAAGCGCATGCACTTCCTTTTTAACCAAGCTGCACCTATGATCAGCTAAAGAGCACAGAATGCTTGTTACTATTTATAGACGTATGCCGCCACAAGCGCCTATCCTTAGGATAGATCCTCTGTATGATCGATTGAAAGCCTAATTGGTCAAGGTATCAAGACAGACCGAATAACAGAGACTACCTTTGATGAATGCCCAAGTATTGTCAGGGCCCTCTCGGAACATTGGTCAGTGTCAGTCGTCTCTGAAATAATAGTAGAGTAAATAGATATTGGCAAAGTCATATAATTAGAGATGCTGCAAGAGTCGGAGGATATACTACGCACCAATAGAAATTTCTATGGGCCAGATTCTTGGCGTCGGGACACCAACTGACCCTCCAGTAAATGTTGTGGTGACTTTTAACGTCTCTGATTTACCAATGCTCACCGAAGCTTACCACTCCCGGACCAAATACTCAGAATCGTCGCGCCTTGCTTATCCTCTCCAGGTAAAGCCTAAAGAACAGCGCTTACGGACTTACACTCAGCACGCACTCTTCCTTGCCATAACGTAGTTTGTACAAAACCTAGCCAATTGAATCCGTAATGACATCGCTATCCAGCCATGTTGTGATATGTTTGAATACGTTGCATGAAGTTGAGTAACATGGCTAATGTAGTTTGCTTCTCCGTGGCGGAAGCGGGCGCCAAACGGAATGAAAACCCCACCCGCCTTTACTTTTGCTTTCGAATGCTTAGTATGGCTAGAATATGTCGAATGCAAACCCTTATGCTTAATATGGCTTGTGTATCTCTCATTCTTCCATTGAGAGCGCCTATCTTAAAACATAGTGTCAATAAACAATATGGAATCTGCTGTAGATCCGGAATTATAGTCCCCGATTCCTCATATGGGAAAGCTCCTCACAACGTCCCAGCTGAAACATAGTCTTACCTGACCTTTCCCTGTTTGCCACTTGGCGAACAGGACTCTGCATATATTAGCTACGTCATGAAACTATAGGCTGTTGTGTCATCTACCAAAACCACCATATTTCAGTTTATATACGTATATAGCACTCTAGGCTTTGGGATTGGTCTTTGGAAGGAAGCGAGAGGGGAAACTCTCATGACCCCTCAACATGCAGTCTATGAGACATTGGATAGATTTTGTTTACGAGCGCTTGGTATTTCTTTAGCTATCAACAAGGTCAGTCAAATCCTTTGTGAACCTGGATAGGTATAATATCGCTTTGCACATAAAAGTAGCATCCCTTCGCTTGTTATTGAAAGTTGCAATACCGATTGGTCGTACCCCACATTAACCCAATTACTTCATTGCTATCCCGAGACAATCAAAATGCCCACTGACGAGGAAATTGAATATCATTGCCGTCAACATACGCGCGTGGGCTCCTAATTCCTCGGTCCTCGCGCCGAGAACTTTGACCTTCTGCGTAAGCCCTTCACCCACGTCTTGAAGGAGCAGAGAGACGACAGGGTGAGCCTCTACAAAGATGACCCGGAAATCATCATAAAAGGAATGATGGAGACTGAAGAGTTTAAATGCAGAATTGCGGAGCTTCAAGAAAACTTCAAGTGTATCTCCCAAAGATTGTTGAACAATTCTATTCCCTTTTGGTCGCCCAGGTACAATGCTCATACGAACATGGACACCGCAATGCCCAGCATTATCGCATGTGAGTAACTGAATAGGATACTACTGGGTTGAGCTTACGATAGGTCGTAGATATGACGTCCATGATGTATAACTCTAATAATGAGGCGTGCGAGGCCAGTCGCTGGACTTTCGGGGTTGAACACACAGTCGGTTTAGATCTCTGCGAGACGCTAGGCTATGGATATGGCCTTGGTGACGAAGAGTCTATGGTTCGACCTTGCGGTCACATCACTTGTGTGAGTAGGTCTTGCTGCGTAAAATATCCCGTGTCTGATATTGTTCGCAGGATGGCTCGGTTGCCAATCTTGAGGCCATTTGGTCGATTATGCCTACCCTTTTGCTCGCTCTCTTTACGTTTCTGACATATCTTAGTTCGCAACCTGAAGTACTACCCGCTCTCTCAAACCGGCAATGGCTGAAGGGGTACCACTCAATTTCCTATCCCATATTGGGCCGCCATTCAATGTGCCTACCTGCAAAGGAGATGAAAAACCCTTCGCCGAGCTTTCAACCTGGGAACTTTTCAACCTCAAGCCAACTACGATTCTGGAGATCCCCTCTCGCCTAACCAACGAGTATGGTATTTCCGCCAGTTTTCTCCAGACTGCGATGAAGGACTACCTGATCCAGACTGTTGGTAAGGAACATGTCTATCAGCAGTTCGGAATCATGAACCCAGGCAAGTTCTTCATCGGTGCTACAAAGCACTATTCTTGGCCAAAAGGCGGAGGTAAGTTTCAATGAACTTCTATTTAACGCAATAACTAACTGAAATACCCAGCCATATCGAGTTTTGGATCCGGCAACTTTGTTGGCATTGAGGTCGAGGAAGCCCGTAGGGACATCGACAGTCTTCGGGCCCACTTCTAGTCATGCATCGAAGGCAATGATGAGTTCAAGTACACGCCTGCTTTTGGCGGCGTAGTCATTCTGGGATCAACTGAGCATGGTGCATGTGATCCTCTCGGTAAGGTCGCTGACCTCCGCAGGGAGTTCCAAGCTCGAGGTCTCTGTTTTGCCATTCACTGCGATGCTGCGTGGGGAGGCTACTTTGCTTCAATGCTTGAACGCCGCGGGCGTTTCTATTCTCCAGTTGAGATACCCTTTGAGCCAATTTTGAAGCTTCCAGAATACACGGCGGAGCAACTGGCGTTTCTGTACCCACAGAAACTTGATGATCTTTTGAACTCCACTAGCGATGTTGAGTTCCGCATGGATGATGAGATCCCAGCAGATGGCGCTGAGCCTCTTGCAAAGTTCAAGCCTTCCAGCATCCGTGTTGTTGTGAAGAGATCCATGTCGCACGACGCGTTGGACAAGAAGTACCCCGACAGAATGCTTTTCTACCTCTACGGAAGCAATGCTGAGGTCCATATTGACCATGTCTTGAGAACCTTGCCCAATGCTCAACTCAGCGGCGATTGTGTCGAGCTTGACGTGGAGCCAGCGCTCAGTGATGAGCAGCTTAGAAGGGACCTTATCGCTGTGTTGGATGATGTCCTTGAGAACTCGATTCAGCCACTGTGAGTAATGACAGGCCCCTAGAAGGGCGGCAAGAGGGTGATGGTATGGTTGTCAATACATATGCACCAGCGTTGGTCCTGATTCCAGAGCATGAGCATAAGGTCTCTGTGTACAGCAACTACGAGGACTTCCTGGGAGGGTCTAAGCCCATTGCAAAGGGCGAATTGATTTTGACTTCAGGGATATTTGCTGATTGGGATATGGTCAACATGAATTGAGTAGTATGAGACCTGAGAAATGAGATCGCTGCGTATTACTGAGTGCTAAGTCTATGAACTACTAAACGATTGAACGATCCTACTTCTTCATTGATGAATCACCACCCATCTCATAAACTGGCTCCTGTTCTTTAGCCTCATTGCTAGCCATCTCATAAGCGGGCGCAGGCGTAGGGAAAGCTGGAGGAGATGGAACCTGGTTCCATCCCATAGGTGAAGCTGGTCCGACAGCCGAGTTTGATCCGCTCAGCATTGATACGCGGGCATCTGATGGAGCTGGAGAGGTTGCCATGTTGGGATCGGGGTAAGGCGACATGCCCGCTTGGTATTGAGGCTGATGGGCAGGATATGGCTGTTGCATAGCCATAGGCGGGGGAGGAGGAGGGTTTTGAGTCATCGCTGGTTGGACTGGTGCTGCGGCGACAGGCTTGGGCTTACGACGGCGTAGCAAGCAGACAGCAACAAGGCCGATGATACCGATCAATGCTACACCTCCGACAACACCACCGACAATAGTCTCAGTAGGTGTTGACGACTTGCCGCCAGAGTGAGACTCCTCAGACTTGTCAGATGAGTCTGATGATGTGCTTGTCTCCTCCTCTGTTTCGGTTGGATCAGCAGATGAGTCACTCTTGTCATCATTTTTAACACTGATCGTTGGCTCGGGTTGGTTTGAATCGATGCCGTCGCTGAGAGTAGTAGTGCTAAACTTGGCATTCTTCTGGCCATCGTATGTGAACTTAACGGATTGTATCAACTTGACAGACGTGGACTCGCATCGATAGTCCATGATGCCGTTTGGGAAGGCATATGTACGGCAATAAGGCTCATCGGAGTTGGTACTGCGTAACATTGTTAGCTAACCCCTATTGATAGTAATGGTAAGGGTCTGTCCTACCATAGGAGATTGTATGTATTGCTTTGACAAACATCGTTGCAAGCCTTTGGATCGACAGCCTTACTCGACTCAACACAGTTGACATAAATCTCCGTCCCGCATGCAACCAGTCCAACACCACTTGTCGCTGCCCATGAACAAGGGCGGCCATTGCCACAGGTGATAGGTACACCAACAGCGCCAGACATATATCCGCATGTCTTGTCGGGCGCGATGGTTACCGCGAGGTTAAGATTTGATGATTCTTCTGGTGAATCTAGTGCCTGTCGTGGTCGTAGCCCGTGGTGGCCCTTGAGGAGATCGAACTCATCGATGACACCAAATGGGGGTGCTGTGATTTCTGGTGCTGCAGCCCGCACGCGATCTCTTGGGGCTGCATGAGCTCTGTCCATGGCGTTGGCGACATGGAGCATTGCTCCGATGATGATCGACGACCGATGCATGGCGAATCCTGACAAATGAAATGCCCAAAAGTGTGAATGAAAGAAAGAGAGGAAGGAGAGGATGAAAGCCTAGAAAATTAGGAACAGAGTAACGCGACTGCAGAGTACAATTGTTATGTACAAATCCCTACAGTAGGGCCCTACTAACAGCCCCAGAGACCAATGCGGCTGAGCTGGCTCGCCCCTACGCTTGCCAAGACAGCCACCCAAGGGCGAGAATCAATATTATGGACCGGGCTTGCACGAGCTGAAGCCTCCATACCAATGGTCAGCTTCAGCTGCAGCCACCGATCCGCAAACGTTACATAACAGATTGAGATTCATCTCCGTCCCACAACGGAGAATGCTAGCAATAATCGCGTGAGCCTTGACGATAACCGTAAAATGCCTAGGCGGTAACCGATAAGCTTTTTGGTAAGCCTAAAGGCTAAAAATAATTCTAGATCCAAGTAACGTAGCCTGCATAAGCCTAATATTCGTATTTTTCCCGAATGAAACGATCCTGGGCCCGTTCTAGACTCGTATAGCGAAGATAACCCTTTTCAGCCGCAAGCCACAATTTTCGGAAACTGCTTTCCGTTGAGATTCAATTAATACCAATATTTAATAAATATGTACCGATTCATCAGCCAATTCTCGCGTAGTTATACTCCTCATCATGTTCAAACAGCTCTCCAGAAGTCGTTCGAGGGAAATCTTCAGTCGTTCCCTTCCATATACCTGCTGCTTGAATCTCATACAGTAGCCTCATCTGTTGCAGCGTATCATCTCTCTCCCATCGCTTGGCCTTGTATAACCCCCTTCCTATCTTCTTCTGAACCCAGGCCGTTATTGACTCAAGAACGAGCGAAATAAGGATGATGTACAATCCAAGCCCGATCAACAGAGAAAGTCCGAGGACTGAAAAGTTGAGAGTTCCTTGCGTATCCTTGGTCCTCTGGTTGTCGCACATAGCTCTCCAAGCTTGAGAGCTATATTTGTCGCCCTCAAAATCGGATTGACCTCTCCATGGCTCCTCCCATGGCTTGCCAATTTGCATCTTAACGGTTGAGGGTGATCCAGCGGCATATTCCATCATCTCTTGCTGAAGTTTGGCAAGGGTATCTTCGAACAACCTAGCTATCTCGATTTCCCAATGGTTTGACGGTAGGGCACTGAATCGTAGATCATGAACACTCACTTCTTGGATACCAAGAAACGCCTGTGTTCGTGGATATATGATCTTTCGAAATGTTGATAAGAAGACGGCATCTTTAAGCCGTTCAACCGTCGTAGCTTGAACAATATTCAAGCCAACGCTGTCCGCCTTTGCATCTGCGATAACTTGAGCGCTATCCACTGGTCCAGTACATTTATTGTTGTTTGGGTTGCATATTTGATGTCGGTCGGCGCAAGCAATGGGACTTACAAAACGATCAGGATAGTATCCCCCGTTCCAGCGATTGGACCTTGAGCGATATTTTGTCGCGGCAAATACTGGGTCGTTGTTCGGATCAAGATACATCACTGAATTCGGGGAGATAAGTATCAGTGTGACATCTCTATTAGGCGGTTTCAGTTCCTCTATCGGTTCCCAAATGTGTGCCCAATTAGACGGGGTGTAGTCGAATACCCATGCCAAGTATCCAATGTCGATCCGCTGTGCGATAGTGTTGTACACGAAAGTGTGATTGATCCTTCCATCCCCGGATCCGTAGAGGTATTTAATTAGCTGATCATCTTCCCATCCAAGGTCTTTGGCTTCTTTCCCTTTTACATATTCAACGAAGTTAGGTTGAGTAATTAATGGGGAACAAATCGTTTCTCGTTTATATAGGATTCTGTTGTGCGGCGGGTTGTTGATTCCAAGGTCTCGGTGGGAATCAATCATGCCGGTCTCCATCTTGAATGCAGGCACGTCAAGGCATATGTTTTCCGCAAAAGGGCAGTCCACAGATGAATTGGACCACGAGAGGTAGGGCACAGGAAGGCTGTCGCATGAAGAAGATGAAGTGTTACGATAACATTCTCGGGCATATATAGCGGCTCGCAGGTTATTATAGGTATCTCTTCTGAGGCCATCCTCTCCTGTGGCTCGGTCCATTTGTAAGCCGCAATTTGCGCTACGGAGGAGACGGAATTCAGTTGCAGAATCTGAGATCTGGGAAGAAAATACAGCGAGTACTGCAAAGGCCACGAAGTAGAGAATACAGAATGCTGCAAATGGAATTGTCCTGAAGATGACGTATCTTGCGATACCGCGCCAGTACCAAGCTTGTTGCAGAAATAACCAGGCAGCTGCAGGTGCTGATTTTGCGTTTCGTAGGATCACCTGACGCTGGTAGTAAAGCCCGTCATGTTTTCCTGCGTGGGACAAAGCCTGATGAGCGGCGAAAGTGATTATCCTCCATAGTCTGATGGCAATAATTGTTACGAACGCCGCGATAAAGGCGAGAAGGAGACCGCTGTTTCGGGGTGACAGTGTGAGGGTTGCGCCTAAAATTCTGCCTCGAGACCAGTCGATCCAAAGACCAGTATAGATGTCATACGACATAGCAAAAGTCAGTGAAGTCAATCAAGAATATGAATCCTTCTTTCTTTCTCAATTATGGGGGAGAAAAGATGTTTCTTCCGAGAGAATGCCGATTCTATTCACAAGACACAACGAAACTTTTTTCTGCCCCAGAATTGGCGACTTGTTAGCAACCCTTTTCTTACCTTATTAGAATTGGGTATAAACATCAACGCCTCCATTCCAACAAAACATCCTTAAAAATAACCGCATCTATTTTAATTGGATTGGCGTCCAGAGCTGAAAGGCCTTAACGCCACGTTTTAAAACTATTGGTCTTGGCAACAGCCACAGGCTTAGCTACTCAATGAGCCTTGTAAGGCTCACCAGGTGACCAGATTGAACAGAAATTACATTCCAGACCCGTAGCAGGTCTTGGCTTATGTCCAGCTGATCAGAAAATTCTACGTAAAATGCGGCTCTGCGATATATGAAAGGTGAGCCAGACCGTGTGACCGGCTATCCAGAGGTCCGTGTCTAATGGCAATTCCGCCCAATGGGACGATAGTGAGAATCAGATCATGGCACAATTCGCAACGATTTTAAGCTGATCAGATGGGATGAGCAAGAGCCTACAAATAAGCACGTATTATGTAGTTTGCATAAACTTTAGCGGCCAAAAATTGCATCCAATCTAGGGTTGCTTTTCATAAGCTCTCCCAATACATACTGTCCTTGATCGTGATTAATTGGTCGATATCGCAATTTCCACTGTTACTCATTACTTCGAAGGCATCACTGCATTCATACATTTCCAAAACTGATGCCCACGCTCGAGCTATTTCACTTTACCTAGGTTTTAAAATTCGCCAATAGCCAAAGCCATACAAAATAAAGGGATATATCCTATCTGGATCGTCAATATTCCTTTCCTGTTAGAGCACTTTCTACAATACGTATCCGAAGAAGACGAAGACGGCTTACAAGACCACGTACCATTGATTCGTGAGAAAGCCATCGATCCAGTGTCCTCCCTACAATTCCTTGCGGTTGCGAATCTCGAAAATTCCATCAGATGGTTCCATATTATTGATCAAAGATCATTTAGTGGTTTAGATAACATTTTAAAGAAGGTTGAAATGCACAACTCGCCTTCAGAGACCCTTACAGAGTGGTATAAGAATGTCCTTTCTTTTATGGAGGATGGAGTATTCTTGAAGAGGTAGAAGAAAGAGATATTCTAAAAGCACCAGCGGCAGAAGGACGACTTGGGCCCTGCAGATTGGAAGACGCGAGCTTTGTGTATTCGGAAAAGCTGAACGAAGAGAGTAAACGCAGGAACTTGATAGATGGGGGATGGATAGTTAATTTTCATACAGATGCAGAGTTCCGATTCTCTCTAGAGGCTGATACAAGTTCAATGTATAACAGTTCAGGTTATTTCTTCTCCAAGCATGACAAGTGTCGACAGTGATCTGGTTTTTCTAGATGCCAATATCATTTACTCCCCGTTATGCAAGCGTCTGCATCGTTATTGCCGAAAAAGCCAATGAGACATAAAACCAAGTTATATAAAGCAACTATCCTAAGACAATTAAACCTGGTAAACAATTACGTATATATTATATAACCTATAAATAATTGAGCTATGGTTGCTGAATAGCATCAAACCCAGGGTAGCTTTCGACAAGGTTCTGTCAGCAAATACCCTCTTTTGATAGGCCTGAAACCCCGTATGATGATGACTCAGCCATCTATTCCCAATATCTTCCCCGCTCTTTCTTGTATCATCTCATCTACAGTGCATTTATCATGCCATGCAGCATCCGTCTATTTTGCCCACCAAAGTCTAAACAACAAGCTATGCAGCATGGCTCACTTTTTTGACCTACCTGACGAAATCCTCCAACGAATTTTCGAACTCCTTCTTTCCCATCGCGAGTCACTAAGGAACATCGGCCTTCTCAGCCGTCGCTTCACCAATATCGTCTCTCCTTTGCTAGTCCATGAATGGACGAACCGACTAAACTTCGATCCATGTATTCAGCGGCTCGCTCTGCATCTTCTACGCTATCCACATCTTAGAAACTATGTGAGGAGCTTAGACTTGAATGTCCTCACGCCGATTTATCTGCATGTTGCGGTGCTCCAATTTAACGAATTGAGCCCCGAGAGCCTGGCTGCTCTCGCTGAGGTCGCCGCACAAGATGTAGTGCTACCACCTGATCTTTTATCTATCTTGTGCCAGCAGATCCGCCAGGGCTGTGAAGATGCAATCGCAGTGTTGGTCCTGACGTGGTCAACAAAATTAACTCACCTCCGCATGACAGTCTCTGCATCATTTTGTCCAGAAGAGGGCAACGACCTTATGGCTCTGCGATTCATAAAGCAGGCAGTTTGTCGATTGCGCGACGACACAACTGAGGCGGTGGAACTTTCGCCTCTTAGTCAGGTACGCCACGTTGTATTTCGAAGTCCAAACTCCAGCCCTTCGGTCACCATGAAATACGCGACGCCCTTCTTTTACCTACCTAACATTGAGACGTTCGAGACATATGGTTTAAGGGATGTTCATTTCGCCCAAACGGACAATTATCCTATGCAAGGCTATGAAGACGAAGATAATTTATTTGCCACCATTCACGATAATTACACGCTACCTTTTCCGGTTAGGACATCGACGGTCAAGGATATTATTCTGTCCGAAGCACAAAGCTTAGGGGATGGGTTTTCACGGCTTATATCGACCTCTCGAGAATTAAGAAAGCTTGTGATTCTTATGGGTGTCCATGAAAGCTTCGGTTTCTCACCAGACCAGACAGATCTGGCCCGAGTTATAAGGAAGCATAAGGATTCTTTGAAACAGCTGGACTTGGACATCGCGCCAGAACGAAACCAACGTAATCCTTCTGGCGTTCTTCCGCGATTTCATTCTGAAACTGTGCTCCAAGACTCCTTTCAATATCTATCTCAAGCTTGGAGCCTGTCTATTGCTATGACGGATTTGTTTGAGATTCTGGATGAATGCGTTAACCCTATACGCATTGCCCTGAATCGAATACCGCCGTCTATCAAGCATATCAAGACACGTTGCCATTGCTTTATCGCCAAATGGAATCTTGACGATATGCTCATCCAGCCATACTTGGATGGTTTCATAGAATTGCTTGAGGAAGCTGGGCCGGAGGGACGATTCAGGGACCTCAAGGTTCTCGACCTCTCAGAGACATTTATGAATGATCCCATCGCAGTTGACATTTACAGAATCAAATCGCTGGGCAACGCTCGTGGAATAAAGGTTCTGTTGCATGAACCGCTGCATGAATCAACGGATGAAGACTAGACTGCTATTAGAATGAACAAGTCAAAAGGCAAATCATGGGCTTCTCCAGGTTCTCCTGTTTCCCCGCTTGCTCGCTTCAGCCAGTTACGAACTCCTTCCAAAGACGGGGAACCTGGCCCGGGCAAGGTGACATTGCCACTCTGACAACATATCATATTCAGCCTCCATCGGGCCATTTTTATGAGTATTCTCACGAGAATCCATTGTATTCTCTCTGTATCTAGATGCGAATTATATTAATGAAACGCTTATGGAAATAGATGTCAATGCCCTCTACTAAATGTAGTTATCGTGTGAGGGAGGTATTCTTTTGCCAGGTTGGAGGGTCTGTTGGTTGGTTCGCAATGCTGTGCCGGGGCGATGCATCGGAACCACTCTCTCAACTCGGCAAAATTGCAGCATCCTTCCTATCATGCATCCTACCTCCGAAGAGGATCACCAGACTGACTCTTAGCAAAACAGCGCGTTTACACTCTCGTGAATCATTCTCCTCACTTTGTTTCCAATTGAATAGTTACAGAATCTGCTGCCACCTGCCCTATGGCTGTCCCAACCCAAGAACCCCATGAGACGCTGGTAAGCGACATATGCCCCACGCGATGACAGCATTTCTAATTTCATGAGTAGGCCGCCGACACCTTTGAAGACAGTGACTCGACATTTTCTGGCGTAAGTTTGCTAGTATTCTCCATAATTAGCAAAGAGCTAAGCAGCCATAGGCCGAAACAGAGAGCCTAGAATCTCTTCGATCAAGCGTCCTGCGCTTCCAGGAAGAGAATGGACGAACTTACCATTCTCTGAGCTCTGGGAGTGAGCGACCATCACACCAAGGCCTCGTGATTTAGCTGATAGTGAACTCAGAATACAGCTTCTCCAATGACAAGTCGGAGAGTGATCGCCCGGTATGGCTATCCAAGGATATTGAGTGATGAAAGAGATGCTAAGTTGAGCAGACTTGCAGCATAATCTCTGGCTTTTAACACTCCAAGGAGAACTCGGCCTTAGCCCCAAGATCAAGGAGTCAGCCAAGCGAGTCTTGGATGTTGGAACTGGAACTGGCATTTGGGCTATTGAATATGGTATGTTCTCTCATGCCCAACATATCGTGCGAGTAACGTTTCTGGCCTAGCCGACCTCCACCCCGAATCAATGGTATTTTCACATTCCATCTTATATAGCTTCTCAGAGACTGAGTGTCCAGGTTGTTGGCGTTGATCTGAGCCCGATTCAACCTTCGCTGTATGGGTCATCCTCACTGGTAGTATGCAGCTAACCATCGGTACAGGGTTCCACCAAACTGTATCTTTGAGATCGATGATCTCGAAATGGAATGGACTTGGACGCAGCCATTCGACTTTATCTTTTCGCGTCTTATGACTGGGTCTTTCGCCGACATTGAAAGGTTTATCCAAAAATCCTATGAGTGAGCCGGGATAATGCCAACCGATAGCTATTTGACTAACACAAATCAGCAACCTTGAGCCAGGTGGCTATCTCGAGATGCAAGACCTGACATATCCCATCACATGCGATGACGGAACCCTCCCCCCTGATAGCGAAATCCTCCTCTCCGGCAAACTCAGCATCGAAGCCAGCGCCAAAGCCGGTCGCGCTATCAACCTCGTCCCCAAGTACAAGAGCTTTCTCGAGAAGGCTGGCTTCACTGATGTTGTAGAGAAGAAGTTCAAGTGGCCTATGAATGAGTGGCCAAAGGACAAGCACTACAAAGAGCTAGGTAAGTGGTCACACGCTAATATCAACAGTGGTTTGGAGGGGCTGTTACTTGGTCTGTTTACGCGTTTCTTGGGCTGGAGTGTGGATGAGGTGAGGTTGTTTTGTGAGGCGATGAGAAAGCAGTTGCGAGATCGAAGTATTCATGCGTATATCCCAGTGTAGGTATCCCTTGGCGTTTCCAACTTTGGTCCTGTTGGCTAATGGAACCGCTCTCAGTTACGTGGTTTATGGCAGAAAGCCTGTCAAGGAGCCTGCAACGAAGGCTTAAATGACACGACAAGGCGTTGTTTTGTACCGATAGGAGGCTATATTTGTTCTTGGTTAGAAGTGAAACACAGTCATATTGCTCGTTTCCATAATTCTTGGTTCCTATATACAGGACTCAACATCCTTGCATTGAACTAATGCATCCAGAGCTTTTCACACCACCATCTTGAAACCATTCCGTCGCCGTTTTATTCACCAGCAAATCAGTCCAAGTTTCCCAGCTTCCGCGAAAAATCGATGGTTTCCGTAATTCCCTTCTCAAGACTAATCCAATCTCGTCCAGCCCACTTTCGAAGCAACTCTGGTGCAATATCATTTTCGATCTTATACGTCAAAACCGGGTCTCCAGGTACAAAGTCCTCTTCAAATTCCTCACTAGGGTATGATGCGCGCATTATGGCCAATGCGTTGTTCCAGTTGAACGATTTAGCCAACGCTGGAATGCGGGTACCTTTTACGTCTGGATCGATAGCTGCCGCAGCGTAGATAACCGCTACGTCAGAGACATGAGTGTAATAGACTGTCAAATTAGCTTCTTCACGATATTTGAAATATCATGGACAACTCACCGGTCGTGTTCTCCATGAGAGCGTCTGTCTTGCCCAGATACAGTTGCTGCAAGAGTTGAGTTGGCATAGGCCCAAAGTGTTTTGCATTCAATGGATCGCCCAATATCCAACAAGGAGCTACCGCATTGACTTCCCATGGGAGGTTCTCCTCTTTCACAAATTTCCAGACAGCTTTCTCCGCTTCAACTCTCGCCCCCAGATACGCGATTAACATTCGGCTCAGATCATATGGTGGGGGTGCCTTCGCCATTGCGACCAGACCTTCGTTCCACGTATCTTGTGTGATAGTCGTCGTCTCACCAGGTTTAGGCCAAACTGCTGACCATAGGCCTGCTGCCAGAACGAAGCGTTTCACAGAGGGCTCCTTGGCGGCTGATCGACATACTGTCAAGGCGGCTTCAATTGCCGAGGGAAAGGCCACATTGGGATCTGGTGAAAACACGCCGATGTTTCCAAGGTGAATCACGGCCGAGACACCTTTAACCGCGTCGTCAAAGTCCCCAGGTTTCGACGTATCGGCCAGAACCAGCTCAACTTTTCCCTGCTCGGTAAATGGCTTCACAGATGGATGGTCCAGGAGCCATTTGCTATATCCGAGGTCCCTAACTGTTCCGCGTACATTAAAACCTTGGTTAAGCAGTTCGATAACCACATGACTGCCCGAGTAACAGTTCGCTCCTGTGACGAGGACCCAAGATCCTCGCGGGATGGCTGTTGGTAAGTCGCTCATAGTGGATTGAAGCTGGATTCAACAAGAAGGCTTAGCGGTAAGGGGATGGAAAGTTGACAAACGGACACAACCCGGCCGTAGGAAGGTAAAATGTGATATACAACTTGACCGACAGTGTTGGAATCGAGGATTAAGATGAAGACTCGACGATATATGGAGCACCATCCCCGCTTCCTCGCGTGGAGCCGGAACTATTGTGTTTCCGTCCTCGCTAGCTTGCGGTGAGCCTGAAATCTAAATGAATTCGTCAGTTTCGGTTCATTAGACCGAGGCTAACTTTTTAGTGATGAGGCTGATGACGAAATAAGGCTGGAAATACCTCCTAAGCACGCCGCATCGCTCATATATGAAGTGATATAAATCTACTAAACATCATTTCGCATTCATTTTCTCCCAGAAGGCTCATTATTTATTTTTGCGATGACTGTGAGCGTTAAAATACCGTGACAGATTGAGGGTTTACCAAGCTACTGATTGGCATACGAAGTTCCCCATAATTGATCGATGAGCAGCTAGGATTATTAAGATCGACTAGCTAGCTTCGTTCTAGCAGCGGCTTTATTACCCATCAGAGTTTAAGTGTCATGCGCCAAAGTTCCGGCGGCTTAATCCGGCTAATGACATCTTCAACAAATGGCCCTAAAAGTGGTCAGTATGACTTCTTTCTACGGATGGAGGATAGTGAGGAATATCTTTATGGGTGGTATGATAAACGCTACTTGAGTCTCACCGAGATTTGTGTGTGATCTTAGGTATTTCTCAACAGGTTGAAGGACCAGCCCCACTCAGAACCCTTGCAGTCTAGTGAGAAATGTAGGGTAAATCAGACGGCTCGACACATAAGATTAAATTCTTCTTTGCATGAACTTGAATAACTAAGCTTTCTGGCAATTCTCTTCTCATTAATCCCAGCACTACACCTTCATAGCACTAAAAACTACAAGCTGAGTGGGGGGGCAAAAGCAAACCTTGTAGACCTAGTTGTGTCTAGTTGCATACAACTGTTGGATATGAATCTACTCAAGTCCTGCACTATTACTCGGGTTTCGTCGCATATACTGACCAGCTATTGAACAGTTAGTGGGTTCTCAAGACGCAAGATACAGAGCGATACTCACATTGGCCAGTATGAGTGGATGTTGACGTTCTTGATATCCTTGCGAACATCCGTCAAGAACACCTCTACTTCCTCTTTGCTCCAGCCAAGTCCACCTTGGCCATCAGGCCGGGTAAAGACAGCCAGACTCAAAGCTGCTAAAGCATCCAGGGTGTTCTGTTGCGCCCAGATGCCTAGTAAAAGTATAAGTAAGAGTCTCTTGTTGATGGGACCGGACCCAACTCACCAATCTGCTTGTGCTTGGGATCCTTGGGCCATCGGCTCAACGGCCACTTGCGCTTGACAATATTAACATCGACGAAACCGGCCTTTTCAAGCTGGTCCTTGTATTTCAACGCGCTATCCATAGGACTTCCATTCTTGGTGAAGATGTCGAGAAGCATTTCAGACCATTTGAATAAGGCTGAGTCTTTGGAAAGCGTTTCGTCGTCGGATAGTAGAGGGTATATGATGTCAATCATTTCTATCTTACCACCTGGATTGAGATTGCTGTCAATAGCAATTAGAGTTGATGATACTAGTGGATGATAGGTTGATGACATACTTGAAGCTCTCGCTGAAGAACTTGGGCCAGTCGCGGATGGAACCAGTAAGGAAGCGCGCGAAGACGAAATCGAACTTGTTGGTGTAATCCCACGATTCTTCGAGATCGTCTACGTAGAAAGAAGCGTTGGGCGGAATTCTTGACTCAGTTAGAGAGCTGTCAGCGATCTGCGAACAGGAAACATGGGACATACGCGTTAGGCTGGATCGGGCTCAGATCAACACCAATCACCTGAAGCGTCAGTGCATATTCTCAAGATTCGAATGTGAGTCTTACTTCGCACTCGGGATGCTCATCAGCTATTCCTGGTTAATGACATCTCATACATAGCCAGCCATGAAACTCACCAAACTCAATAGCCCAGATCCCTGTACCGCATCCAGCATCGAATGCCCGATTAAGGGTCTTAGGCAATGGAGCTGTATGTAATCTCTCATCGAAGGTGAGAAGGAACAGATGGTGTTGTAGATCTACAAGGATATCTGATTAGGTGGGATTAAGGAAAATGAGATTTCGGTATACCTAGCCGCTCATTCTCAATCTAACACAGGTTAGTATTTGAATGTCTAAAATTCTGCAAAAATGTTACCTCATCATTAGGAAGCACATAGGCTGTTTTCGTCAGTCAAATACTCGTCGTTACAGTTTGTTATTTTCATATCTTACCGCCATCCTTGTAAGCATGATATGTCCTTCCATTTTCCTCACGGTACCTCAAAATGCTAGATCTTAGCGACGTAGTCTCGCTTCCAGAATCCTAGGTTACGTTAGAAGTGGCGATGCTTAAGAAGGCATCCACTCACCTCTCCAAAGGCGGAGTCATCGTCATCGGGGTCATCCTGAGCGGCCTGGTCATGATTAGTGAGACCCTTCGAGGTGTTAAGCCGCAGGAGATCCTCACATGCTCATCGACAACAAGGGGGTCCTGGTCTGTAGTCTCCTCTGCACACATTGTTGCGGCTTGTTTGATGCGTTAAATAAAATGGTGCTCGGGACAAGTGGGGTGATATGATATCGAAGATGTCACTAGCCGTAATAGTCACGTGTGATAACAACTTGCATTCCAATCATCGCGATAACATGAGAGGCTAGTATAGCATGGGTTAGACCATTTGCAAGGGGGCAGGAATGAACGTGATGCAATGTGCCCAGACTTTTGAGCGGGGTTTGAGCAGATTGTAACAACCAACACACGAATCACAGAACCAACAGCAACAAACAACGATCAACAAACCAATCCTCTCTTACTCAGCATGTCTCACGCAGAGAAAACTCAATACGATTCGTTCGCGCCCAAGTATGCTTCTGTCGAGGAGCTACCCTGTTCAAAACTTGAGGGCGAACTTGTTCAGAACGCTTTGGGAGATTGCACTGGTATTAAAGTGCTTGATCTCGGTGGAGGAAGTGGTCTTCATGCTCGCCGTGCAATTGATGCTGGAGCTGAGGTTGTTGATGTTGTCGATATTTCTCCCGAGATGATGCGAGCCGGTCAAGACATTGAAACGAAATTTGGTCGACAGAATCGCATTCGCTGGTTTGAAGCTGATGTGACCAAGCCAGTCGCCGAGCAGGTCAACTTGGAGAAAGATGGTTATGATGTTGTCATGGCAAATTGGGTATTTGACCATGCCACGTCCGTTTCGGAGTTGAGGAGCATGCATGAGAATGTTGTCAATAATTTGAAACCTGGAGGCAGATTCATTGGCGTGAGGGCTAAGAGCATCCGTGCTGAGTACATGAGCCGTGGAACGTATGGAGTTACCTTTACTGATGTGACGGAGATTCCCGGTGGGTTGAGATATCAGGTCAATTGCGTGACTGAACCGCCTTTCTCGTTTGAGGCAACTTCCATGGAGTCGACTTATTCCCTCACCGATGATATCGCGAAGGAACTTGGCCTGACCGAGATACGTGTTGCTCCCGTTGAAGATACAACTATTGTGAAGAATGATCCCAAGTTCTGGGAGGATTATGTCAAGGATCCCAACTTTGTCGTGGTTGTGGCAAGGAAGGCATAGAGTATCTGTGTTTGTTATCTAGCCTGTAGCAAGCAATGACTATGACATGTTTCCCGTATATGGAAGTTATCGTGTCACAATCGTCAATAATATCCTACAAATGCAGCACACGTGACTCTTCATCCTAGGCATAATAACCATCCATCACACCCCAGAACATACGACCCGAGTTCGAATACTCAGAGTCTAACTAACATTCAAGGATCCACAATAAATCCTCAACCACGGAATGGAAAGAGGTTCTTCGAGGTCTGCATAAGTACAGGAAGACACGCGGTGCGGCTAAGAAAGATCGATCTGAGTTTGATATGGTCTGACGGTCAACTCTTTAAAGAAATTTGGCATCGATACCAAAGTACCCGGGCTTATGGCATTAGAAGCATATTTCTGAAGCCAAGAGATATCAATTTTATGGAAGTAAGTTCTCTTGCAGAAAATATCCATTATTGCTCCTGTCACAGTGTCATATTACTAACATTGAGTCATGGCCTCAGTTCTCACTCAGTCGCTCGTTAGACGACTTGGTGGGAATTCATAAGTGGCCAAGCGAATATCCACCAGATGGAGAGGCTGATGGACACCCCTACCATTACAAGCGTCCTAAGCTGCTGATGCCCATCAACCTATTTCTTCACTATCTTTATCGCGCTCGCCAAGAGCATCACAATTTTACATACATAAGGACTGGCTGGAGAGGCTAGCGAAAAAGCTTGAAACAAGTATTCTAGACAGCAGCCTGTGGAACAGAGACTTCCATGCCGTAACAATCGATACTTCTGGAACGGGTCAAAATCAGATAAGCTCCAGCGCGGCTGATCAACAAATCTCAAGCGAGGAGGGCAACATTGTTTATGGTTGGGGAGTGCATATCATCGAAGGCCCAAACCAGTCAGGTCTCAGCCTCATTTTAGCACTGGGCGTTGCTGTGTCATTCTTTGTGTCTTGTATGTTGACTGGGCTTGCGAAAACAAAGAAACAGGGTTTCGGAGTTGGGTCATTTCTAATTGCTATCCTGACATGCGGCATGACCGCAATCTACTTTGCCTTGACAGATCGTTGAAAAAGCAGACTGCTGGAATCAGACGAACAGTTGTTCTTGTTTAGAATAGTTCCAAATGACCATAAGAACTTCGATTTGAGGAGAATGTACTAAGATGGAGGCAGGCATCCATGATGTCCTGAAACCGAGATTGGCACTTTCATTGCTGAGACAGACAAAGCGAACAGACTTTACCGCGGAGATATGGCATTTTCTTATTAATTGAGACATGGTGGCGTCAGCTAAGTGTTAGATGAAAAGATGGCTGGCAAGCTCACCTCCGGAATCAGTATGACAGTTGTCCTACCGACAGTAGATTGCTAGATTTCTATGGCCTCATGCCAGAGGCTTCAAGGGAGGGCGTGGTCATTTTTTATGGATTTCTTTCTAATAGGTCCTCCTAGACTGATGGTTACCACGTCGACTGTCGCCGAGACGATCTCACCTTGAGACAAAGATTTATTTACCTCGTCTAAGGTCTTCCAGCTGACACGGAAAAAGTTTTGCCCTCTATAAATTCAGCGTTTCCAGCTCATATAAAGCTTTTACCAGTACAATCAATTGAGTCTCCAATATCTCGCAATAGCCCAGTACCTCAATAGCCTTGACCGCTCGCCTCACCTGCAGCAATGGCTAACCGATACACCATCAACATCAAGAACTACTCTGGCACTTCCCAGCAATATGCTCTCATCGCAGCTCAACCCGAAGTACAGGGCCAAGTCGCTGCAAAAGTTTGGTCTACCATCTTTACCACGGCCCGAGCTGGTGACAATGAATTGACGAGGATGACCGTTTCCAAGCAGTTTTTCGCCATCGTTGGGAATTCCGATGATATTCCTGCTTCTGGGGTCGAGGTCAACGTCGCCGCGATGCGATCCGTTGATTTAGGCTCTCAAAAGGCGGATGGTACAACTGTGCCTGGGACAACTGTCGAGATGATATCTCCCGATGAAATGCCAGAGCTTGCCTCAGCGGCTTTGCCTCCTGCTGGCCATGTTGCTTCCTTCGAGTTTCGGACAGATACCAGCTTTACCTTCAACCAAGCTCAACAAAGTAAGATTCCTTCCCACCAACATCATTAGAAATTCAAATAACTAACAGGTTCGTAGTGAATTTCATTATCGGCCTTGGTGGGTCGAAGTCCGGCCAGGAGTTCAGTGCTCCCTTGTCTGTATTTACCCCTGTGCCTAACCAGCGGTATCAGATTAAGCCCAAGATGACCTTTTATTTGACTACTGGGCCGTTTACCCCTGGTAGTCTAATCAACGAATCTGAGTTGGAGGGGTTGAAATAGATTTCAGTGCTGGTCTAGGTCTTGATAGCGTATCTGTTATCCACAATGACCATGGTATCATGGCCCTGGAGCAGTAGTTAGCATATATACTCGTTTGGAACTGTTTTTCTTTCGAAAATGCATGGCCACTATGCTTGCCACAGTGCCTTTTTCGATTTTACTTGCTTAAAGTAGTCGCATTACTAACTGGTTCCTTGTCTCGGATCTCATCCTGCACTAGTACGGCTGACTGCCTGCCCAAATGCTTGAACTACGCATATAATGACTCAGAAGTACCTGAGGTACTCGTTCAATATCCTTTCTAACACCAGTCCAGCCAGCAAAGGAAACAGGAGTCCACAAGGCTAGGGTTGGTTGAGCTGTTGTTCCGGATCATGAGGCGCACTTGTTACGAAACCCTCAAGGTCCCAGTTATCTGGCATGTGTATTTGGCTGATATCGATGCCGTTGAAAATACCACCTAGATCAGTTGAGTCTTCTGTTGATAATGGATCGTCAAAAATCGGTATCGCCATAGCGGTCTGATCATTCGTCCCGACGTTGGGGACCAGATCCCAGGTTCCTATCAAATTTTGTGGACCTTGCAAGAAGCTATCAAGCAAAGGGCCTTCTAATGAAGTGTTCCATGGATCAAGCATGTCGCCAGAGTTCCAGTCATTCAGGCTGCCAAGACTCAACGTCGAAACTTGGTCGACGGTTTCGGCTGTCTCATGGGATGGCGTTGACTTCTGGGCGCAACATGACTCGAGTGGTGTCAGGGAAGTCTCTGTAACCCTATCTTCGGACACGGAAGGCGACAAGATAGTGGACGGTGTCGGGGTTTCGGCTACGGATATCGGTGAACTAATGCCCTTTTTAGTCCTGCGATCTGTCTTGTGCGCACACGTGCAAGTATTGCCCTCGTCGCAACCACATCGCTCTACGCACGGGATTTAATCAGCTGAAACCATCTAGTGGGCAATGTGCGAGGAAGCAAACCTTGTCCGAACTGCTTCAGCATGGCCTGATGCGATGCCGATGCGCATTTGCATTTAGTATGAACAGATCGCGAGTTGCGCAAACTTCGACAGTGATTGCACTGTGAGACTGGACGTCCCTTTCTACTGACCCTGAGGAGTGGGCGGTCTGTTCATCATGTTATCATGAGTTAATAGCTGATCCCTGCAATCGCATGGCACTCACCAGTATGCTGACATTTGGTGACCCGATGACCGCGGATACAGCTTTCGCAAGCCAACTTCTCTCCGTTGGAAGTCATTCCGTGCTAGGTTTGAAGATAAATAATGCTGTGAGATAGGGAAAGGTTTAAGTCGGGTATAACAAACAGCCTGAGAAAAGAATGGAGGAGATGGATTTCATAAACGACACCTGGAAAGTAAAAGTGGGCACCCCGCGAATGTCCGATACCGGGGGTATGCGCTTAAAGGCTACACAGAATAGCCAATCATGATCATGCTTCATAAGCCACATCGTCAGATAAGATGAGATTCGCGCGATTATTGCGGCTTGGTATTCTCCACTGCCCTCTTTAAATCCATATTCGTTCTCACATAGCCTTCCTGCAGTTCGTTCAATTTCCTCAACGCTGCAACAACAGGTACCAAAAGACCAGAGAATTGCTCGCTCTGAGTAAATCATGTAGATTGTCCGTCTTCTACAGCCTCTGGCTTGCACCAGTGCTCAGTATCGAATATAATCGGCGTGATGATGCTGCTATTCCATCAAAGTTCTTTTTCCGGGGTTTAATACAGAAACAACGTTGGTGTAGCATTGAGACTTATTGATCCGATGGCGAGTTCAGTGTTAAATCCATCCATACAGCCCAGATTTGAGACGAGGGCGCTGCGATGGTAATTGACTCTTGAACTTCTGACATCTATTGGCGTTGCTAGGTACTTTGACTTTGATGGGGAACCAGAATTTGAGCTCTGATGGATGTCTAGTGGTTTAGTGAAGAGAATCAGTATTTATACGGTTTGTGTTTTCTACGCATTCCGAAAGTGTCAAAGACATTATAGCCCTAGAGTTCTAGTGTTCTCTTGAAGATATAACGGCTCTAACTAGAAGACGGCGCGGCATGTCTTGATCGCTGGCGCGGGCCATTTCAGCTATGACGTCGTTGATTTCGGGGAGTTGTTGCCCCGCTGCAGCACTTCGGTTATTCGCATTCCATTATAGCAGTTGATTCAGATTCCCTTTACTATTCAATTACACCACTGCAGTAAAAGCTTATCAGCTATGTCATTATTCTTTAGAGGTTGAGTCCCGTCTCTACCAGCGAAACATTGTCAATTATCTATCTCCCGGGAGACATTGAGTAAGGTTATCTGATAATAAATAAATATCCGTCGAGCCTTCTTTCGCCCTCCAAGGCTATCTTTTTAAGACCAAATATCACCATTACGTCTTGATACCACTGATTCAATCACGCTTATCAACCCGAGACTGACTTACGTCCGATGGCAGAAGCCAGCCGTGGTACTGCATGAACCTTCTGCCTTACAGGTCGGACAAAACCGGGAGATGACGACCGCAACGGC
This sequence comes from Fusarium concolor, assembly GCA_013184415.1. Classification (NCBI taxonomy): domain Eukaryota; kingdom Fungi; phylum Ascomycota; class Sordariomycetes; order Hypocreales; family Nectriaceae; genus Fusarium; species Fusarium concolor. The sequence goes on from JABCJY010000822.1 coordinate 132,405, forward strand.
TGATGTTTCTTAGCGTAATACCTGTTGCTTTACTGCAGCCCCTGAGACTAAACATTCATTAAAAGATCAGCTTACCCTATTAGGAAGGAAATAAATGTTGGTGATTCCTGTGGTGCACTGCCGAGACGGTAGTTTGGCTAGCCTCTACTACTCTGCGAATGATTGTGCCCGATGCGACGAGAATGCAAGCCAGTTGTGCAAGGCAGCAGCCTTATCTGATGGTCAGAGCTGGAGGGCACTGACCTCTGCCGTAAATGGCAGGTGAAATAACTCTATTTATGAGTATGGCGCAAGATTCCCACAGCTATTGCAGACACGTGCGTTCCTACTGCCGTATTGTGGATGGATCTAGTAGGCTGGTCCCTGCTCCTGTTTATTGCTTGGCATACTGGAATACAGTGCAGCGCCTATCGTGGCAAGGAAATCTCTCGCAAGCTAGACATAGTAGCAAATTCATGCCTCAAGCTCGTTGGCCAATCTGCATAACCAGGCAATGGCGGTTAAAAGCCTGCAGTACAGAGTCCCATGTATTGTTTCCTGGCATTTTAGCATGAGACCACTGATATCACTGGAAAGCTTCCACGGCGGGCGGCCAATCTCTCGGTACAACAAGAGGCTCAAGGCATAAAATGGTGCGAGAGGTTTGGATTATGTTCCATGGTTTAAATGCAATAGTCCTAGATGCTGCTATGAGCCTGATTGTCCTCATTTTTGGTCTTGCCGAACCCCATATAACAATGCAAGAGATGGTTTGGGATAGTTTGCCATTGCAGGTTACCTAAAATTAGCCTAATTGCGATGCATATACTCCCCTAAAGACAGTCTTATCCGAGTGGCCCTCTAGCTTTAGTGTAGATCAGGTACGGGCCGACAAGACAAGAATTCCCACGTGGGCCCCTTTCAACCATACGGACTGGACTGGCGCTCCTTCCATGATAAACCAAGACACTAACACAATTAGCTTTAATGCTATAATTGCTATGAAACAAATAAGGCAGCTAAAAGTTAACAGATTCCTATTTTATCTTAGTTTCCATTTAGTTGCAATGCTGCAATTGCCTGTGTATCAAGACCCAGGCAAACCAAGACCAAACAAACTTTTCTAAGGCATGGTCTCGATCATGCCGTTGTGTAGATCCCTCTCTTGGATGGCAACACTTTGAACTCCCATGCAAGGTCTGGTCACTGGCTCATCAGGCCTTGTACCCCGAAACGATTCTGCTGGCACGTCAGTGACTGTGGTAGTGCCGGTATCCATTTTCTATCAGGACTTTTGGGTTGTTCTCATGTCGGCCATGCATTTACTTCGAAGTATGCCAAGAAGCCAGAGAGCTGGGGTAGACAATCGTGCCCACCTACTTAAAGGCAGTGCGTTCCTCGAATTGTAATTATGCATACCAGCTTGACAAACACACAACCTTCAGTTTTTAAGAAAACTTCCCTTCTACCTATACTTTAACTTGCTACTCCTTTCTCTACCCCACCATACGTGACAAGATGGCGACCAAGCCCAAGCTCAAGTATCCCAATACCGATCTTCACAACAAGATGGTGGCAAACGTGGGTAAAGCCACACAATTAGTTGAAAAGATGAAGTTCGACGACTGGGCCAACGAAAATGGTCAATATGCGATTGCCATTTTCGCGACCGCCCTCGAACTCCTTCCTGGCGCTGGACTGTTCCTGTCTTCGTTCACAGTCGCCATGAGTCTCATCGTCTTCCCTTCCCAATCAGACCCGTGGAAACAACTTCGTGGGCCCGTCGAACAGTTAATCGGGGAAAAGATCACTGAATATCACGTCAAAAAGCTACAAGGTACAGTCGAAGGCCTGCAAGCTAATGGCGAGGCATTTTCAAGTGTCTGGAGCATCTACAACAAGGCGGGGGCAGCGGAAAAGGAACGAGACGCTGAAAATTTGAGGACGCATTATGTTGCATTTCTATCCGTTGTCCGGCTTGCTGTGCCAGACTTCATGATGGACTTTTACAGTGTGCCTGCACTTCCTGAGTTTGGTCTTGTAGCCAATCTGCATATCACGCTCCTTCTCGATGGTATAAAACACGGAGTGAAGTGGGGATTTACAAAGGATTTTGTTAACAAGACCCTCCTGCCGGAATTCCGAAAAGTTACCGCGTCTAGTAAAGGAGCTCGTTCTTTGGACGCAAGGGCTCCCGTGGTGGCGATATCAGAAGGATCTAAGACAGAACTGGATATACTTCATGACGCAATCGAGCGAGGCGAAACGCTGGGCTGGCCTTCGAAACTCGTTGATTCATGGAAGGCAGCATATTCTGACTTATCTGTTGAATCCCCTCGTCTGGCTAAACGCAGCCCTCTGGATTACCCTTCTTATGTCAAGAAGACTTACGAGGAAGGTCGAAAACTGGTCAGACCATACGAGAAGCCTGTCTCTAATCCAGGGTATAAGGGGGTGATACAGCTAAAAGCCTTGGCCGACTACGACGCTATCATGTTTTCAACCGTCCTCACCTATGCTGAGTTCTGGCCTTGCCTTGCCGGCGAAGTGAAGATGTCAGCCGAGTCTTGGGACATCGTAGGTCGAGAGATCTACAGTGGGCCATACGGTCGCTATACAGAGAATGTTCCCTGGAGCGTTGAAGCACCGCCACCTATTACACCACGCGAAGACAAAATTTCCCAAATATGGATAAGATCGTGGAACGACGTGGACGCTTTAGGCGTGAAATACGGCGAGAGGTGGGGTGAATTCTTCGGAAACCGTCAGGGCGGTGCCGAAAACATCATAACATTGAAGATTGATGAACATGTCATGAGTGTTGATGTCGGCTGGGGACATAAGCTTGGACATCTGACATTCAACACAAACAAAGGAGTGTATGGGCCGTATGGAAACGACACAAATTCTAAGATGCACGATGTTGTTAACTTCACAGGTTACGGGCTGACGAGTATGTTTATTACTCATTGGGAAGCTGCTGAGCCAACGGGCTGCGAGGGTATCTTTTTCGGCTTCAGGCCTTTGCTCCTTGCTTAGGCACCCGACTTGTACTTAGCTTCATTGCTTGTGATTTTGGCTTTTTGTTTGTTATTGAAGAAAAATAAGAAAATAGGAAGAAAAAAAGGGTTAAAAAAAGAGTAGAAAAGACAAACTTGGAGTTATTTCATACGT